>OZ023273.1:2775037-3086998 GCA_964007475.1 Hybos culiciformis | reverse complement strand
AAATCTCATAAAACGAAATACATACATAATAAGTATATACCTATACAATTATATTATCCGAGACTAACCCAATAGGAACTTAGAGGAGTAATGACAAAAGTCATCAATGAAATCATCGACTTTCACGCTTTGAAAATTTCATTAGGGGCAAATTCATTTGGTAGTAATTAGAAAATAGATACTTGATTCCTTTCTCGATGACAATGTATACGAAAATGTCATCAACAAAAAAAAGTATTCGGAATTCTATGAAAAAATAACTGTTAATTTAAAAAGAAAGAAGAATAATAGCAGATTTTTTTGTTTTTATTCATTTTAGTTTTTGATTTATTTTGAATAAACCAGAAAAGAAAAAAAATTTGTGGAAGCGTTTCATTTTGATATATTCCACCTGCTCCTTTTACCGATGACTTTGTGATCAACAAAGTCATCAATGAATTAGGCGGCCATATATATGGGAATGTCATCGAGATTTGGGAGTAAGAAAGCCGTCACCGGCAGCAACTTTGTCTTAAGGACGTCATTGATGTTTTCATGCTTCCAGTTCCTATTGGGAAAATAAAAATTTACTGTCTTTTCGTTCAAACTTTTGGCGATGTCCTACAATTTATACAATGAGTTTCTATTTGAAATTTACAAATAATTTTCTACACTTTGCAATTCAATTTTATTTGTATAGGAGGCATATAAGTTCAAATTGCATTTTCAGTTTTTCGTAAATTGAAGGTTTATTTTTTATAACAGTCTAAAGAAATTATTTTTTATAGCTTTTTATTTTTAATTTTAAAAGATGCTCGTAGCTGCCCATATGACGATATTCTTCTACGGTCATCATAGGACTGGTTTTTTCCCAAGTTTTTTATTATAAAATACTGAAAGTGCTGAGAAGTTTGTACTTTCTTCTAATGTTATCTGAAGACATTTTTAGTTAAATTTATTTTGCAACGAAATCACGTAAATTATTTCAAGCATCCATTCCAATGTTTTTAATTTTTAATATTAAAAAGGTTCCTTTTAGCCAAAAAAAATTTAAAAAATAAGAAAGGAAATCCTTCCTAGTAGTTTCTCGCTACATTTGGAATGTATCTGTAGGTAAATTTATAAAATATTCTCAAGTTGACACAAGAGTGCAGTTTTAAATATAAGTAATCTAAATTGAAAACCTAAAAAGTTTCCATAAAGAAAAATAAATTATTTAAGAGAACAAAATATCCTGCTGAGGTGGAATTCTCACATTTTCTTCACATTTTTTAACTAGATACATAATATATAAAATTTCTTAACTCAATGAACATTTCTATAGTTTTCATACGGAAATACATGATAGATATTAGACATTCTTAAATTCTTGAACATGTCAAAAACTTTTAGGTGAAACAATTTAACACGAAAATCATAAAAATATTTTAAAATAAAATTTTTTGTTTGAATTGTTCTTGTTGGTTGATTGACTAGAAAATGATTTTAAAATTTTTCTTAATCATATTTTGAACTTATATGTATGTATATAATGTAAAGTAAGTAAAGCAAATTCAGCTAAAAATTCGGTTGAAAACTTGTTAAGTTGTTTTTAATTTAGTCTAACTTGTGGATAGAGAAGAATCCCGATAGAATTTCACTTAACTTCGCATGATGTATTTATCAAGTAAAAATATGTATTTATTTGAAAAAAGAATTTTCTTGTAGTGTAGATAGTTTTTTAATTTTGATTTTTCAATGAGAGAAAAAAATAATTCCAATCAATATTAATTTTTAATCACATAAGTGTATTTTAACTTATTTTAAGTGTACAAAGTGTTGTTATTGCTTTACAATATATTTTATTTGCGCCAAAAAATAAATAAAATTCGCAAAAAAAAAAATATATAAAAATTTATATTCATTTGATCGAAATAAATATCGTACTGCTTGAAATATTACAATTTTACTACAAATATATTAAAAAAAAAAAATTAAAAAATAAAAACAAATAATAAAAAAAAAAATAAAAATAATAATAATAAGATAAAACTATATATGTATTGTAATATAATAAAAAATAGCGATAAAAATTTTCTTGGCAAATATTTGCATATTTTTAATGAAATAAATAAATCCTTGAAGGAAATTATCCCAAAAAAAAAAAACAAAAAAAAATACTTAACAAAATATTTATACAGGAAAATTGAAACGAAAAATCAACACACAGATATAAACAAAAAAAAACAAAACATAATACAAAATAAAAGTAGCGCATAATAAATTTTCTAACCAGCACGACTCAAAACAAAGAAAAAAAAGATAGTTATAAAAAAAAAAACAAAAAATTATCATATTTTTTTTTATTGCCTCGATAATTTTTACAAGAATTTTGGGTCTGTATATTATTTAAAATTTTATTTATTTTTTTAATTCCTACTTATTGTCTTTGAATTTATTTTCCTTCTAATTCTCTGTACTACTTAAGTTATTATAATTTTTATTATAGTTTTTGCAGTGTGATGACATGCTGTGCTTTAATAATTGAATTTTACAAAATAAAAAGAAGAAAAACACTAATTAGAAATTGCACTTGGCTAATTAAAAACAAAATAAAAAACTGTTTTTTCTTATTCTAAATCAAGTACTAATGAATAATAATGAATATTTTATTTTTGTATAATTTAGTAATAAAAATTATATTATTTTAAGAATTGAAATGCATTGCCATAATGTTAAGATATATATAATTATAATAGATGTCCCACTGAAAAAGAATCTATTTCAGAGCTTTGCATTTGGAAGATACACTAAATTAAATGAATAAAATTTTTGTAGGTGGAAGTTTATTCCTAATACAGGCATACCTCGATTAACGCTACCTCTTTTAGCGCTGTTTCGCTATAGCGCTCTTTTGATTTTTTGAAAAAACAATTTTTTTAACTTTAAAATATTTTTTAAAGCATTTTATTTTTCTAAATTCATATTTATAATTCTTGGAATCCCTTTTTTTCAAAATTTCAAAAATAATTATGATTCGGGGAATACTAAATATCAAAAATTATCATTAATTCGGGAATACTAATGTGAAATTTTGTATTAATTGTTCATTCGAAAAAGTGATAGAAATAGTTTTATTGTTTTGTTCTACCTATGCATTGAATTCTAATTTAGTTTCTAATTTAAAAAAAAGTATAAATGAATTAAAAAAAACTTTTCAAAAAATAAATACCATTTTCTTTATTTTTGACTTCAAAGTACCAAAAAAAAAAATTAGTTAAGAACGTAACCCCATATTTTACTGTAAATAGCACCTCTTTTAACGCTGTTTCTGTTAACGCTCAATTTTCAGCAATTTTCAGGAACGCATCATGAGCGCTAAACGAGGTATGCCTGTATTATATTTGCTAGAAATTGGAGTAAAATAAAAAGATAAATAAAAGATTAAAAGATTGTATAATAAGTTTTTATTTTCAGGTTTTTTTTTTTTTTTAATGTTTATTGGTTTCTTTAATGAAATAACCCAATTAATTTCAATCTCTTTGCATTAACACTTAAAATTATATTTATTTTTTAATTAGTTTTATTTTATTATGTTTGTTTTTTATTTTTTATTGTAATTAAATTGTTTTGTGCTAAATTTTTTTTCTTCATAATTCATACTTTAAAGTTTTAATTTTTTTTATAAAATTGTATAGCTCTTCTTGTGTTGAAATTTTTGTCAAGGAGTGGCCAGAGCGAATCAAAAACCTAACCCAGCTTTCAGTAAAGAGTCTAAAAACTATGCTAAAATTAGATTTAAAATTCGCGTTAAAGTCTTTCAGAATCATTAAACTTGAAAAATAAAGAGTAAAAACATTTAACATGAAGTTCAAAAAATGAATTTTACTTTAAAATTAAATAAATTCATTATTTGTTATGCGTTTTTATATCTCTTGTTTTTAAATTAAAAACCTTAATTAATAAACTGAAAAGTTATATATACCAGCATTTAAGAACAAAAATTTTATATTAACAAAAATTTATTTAAATTAAAATCTTATTAAAATTAAATTGTATTTAAAACTTCTCTAAAGAAAATAACGTTTTCAATGCACACTTTAAAAATTATGAAAATTTGTTGAATAAATATTTTGATTTTATTTATTATTTTTATTATGCTCTTAACTATTTAAATTTATATTTGAAAACTATATTATATTATTCACTGGAAAAAGTTATTGAACTTAATAAACATAATTTTAATATTTTTTTTTTGTTTCTATAATATGGTAAATTTGTTTTATAACTTAAAACTTAATTACTTAAAATCCCTTGAGAAAATAATAATAGCAATTTTAAAAGTGTATACTACTGTTAAAATTATTCTGCTATTGATTTTCTGTAAAGTTGAATTGCTACATTAAACCTTTTTTTTTATGTTGTTTGGAAGGATAAAGTGAACCTTGAACTGAACATCCATTTGGGCTCTTTGTGCAATGTAATGTTTCTGTATTACGTTTATGTTTTTTTATATTTATTCTCAAGTCCTGAAGTTAGAAAATCATCCTTATACTCAATAATTACCGGTCGTTCGAAGCCTTTGGTAAAGGTAAATCTTGCGGTTTGAAGTTAGAAATCAGCATTTCCAATATAGATTCACTTTGGCTCGATTTGATTTCTTTCTTTTCTTACTACACAATTAAATGGTTGAATTACTAATCCGATTTCGTTCGTTTAGGTTACAAAATATATTTAATTATGTTTTATTAACTTTCTAAATTCTGGCAAAACAATTTACCTGATAAACGATGTATGGAGTGAGCTCTTGTTCAAATTTCGATTTCCAACATTTTTTTTATTTTCCGTAGACTTTTTTTTATTGAATATACCTATACATATATCAGAATGATGTCAAATCAAAATACTATAATATGACTTTATAATAATTTAATTGTCAAAAATTGTACAAAAGAGTACCTATATATTTTTTTTTTGTATAAATAACTAATTAAAACTTTAATATTCATAAATTTTATTTCACGCCAAAAAAAACGAAAACTTTATCAATTTCATGTTAAGGACAAAAGATTTTTCATTAAGTGAAGTTTTTGAAATAATAATGAAGTATCATAAAAGTTCATTATTTTGTTCAAAAAAAAAAAAAATTATCCAAAAAGAATTAAAAAAAAAAATTTTATATTCTTAAGAAAAAAAAATATATTCGTATTTCAAAGATATAAAGGATTTTTTTTGTTTTTTTATAATTTAAAAATGGAATAAAAACTAATTGAGTAGATGATAAAAACTTAATTATAAGTTTTTATAATGGAAAAAAAAAAGAAAAGAAATTTATATAAATCATTGAAAATGCAAAAATAAATACTTATAATAATAATAATAATAATTGTAATAATAAGAAAGTTAAATAAACCCCGTACTTGTAAAACTCTCTGGAGATTCATTTTCTTATAATTCATTCTGCTTTTCAAACATATAATTGAACATAAATATTTTTTAAAAAACTTATTATTATTTTCTTTTTCTATACATCGATAATATCTTTTTAACTTTTTTAATTTTTCTTTTTTTTTTCAATTAATAAAGACTTTTTAAAAGTTTTAAAAAGAATAATTATTTTGTGTTAATATACGTTTGTTCAGTTTTGACATATATACACACCTACCTAACCTACCATAGAAATAGAAAATATATATTTAAGTATAGATTTTAATGAGAAGAAAAATTTTCATTCAGATGGATTTTTATTTATAATGAATTACAAATTTGCTATATTAGACATATACACACACACAGAAAACAAAGACGATTCGGTTTATAGAAATTAGGCAAGTTGCAACTTTACAGACATAAAAAAGAAAATTCACAAAAATTTTTTTATTTGAAATTCCAACAACAGAGTATGGAATATAGGAAAAGCTTGTTTCGATCGCGTTCGTCCACTCTCATCTCATCAGTGGCTGATGAGTGGACGAACTAGCCAGACAAACTTTACTCAAAAACAATTCTCACTACTTTATATTTTTATTGGTAATAATAAAAAAAAGAAAATAACAATAAACATTTTTTTCCACATTTGATTAGTGAATTCAAAAATTTTTTTGAACTCACATATCAATATAACATATATTATTATATCGTGTGCTCAGAAATGAAACAACGTATGACATTTATACGTCATTATTTGACAATAGCACCATTCGATTCCTCGTACTCGATTTTATAAGTATACAACTACTTTGCAATATTCGTAATGTTGATTAAAATGTGTTTTTTAGATGAAAATTGTACGCTACTTGATATTTTTTCATACGTTTTTTTAAATTTTCAAATCTTTAAATTCAAATTACTCGAAACTATACTTTTCATTATACGTTGTTTCATTTCTGAGCAGGCGATATGTAAAGTAGTGAGAATTGATTTTGAGTAAAGTTTGCTGGCTAGTTCGTCCACTCATCAGCCACTGATAAGATCAGAGTGGACGAAGGCGATCGAAACAAGTTTTTCCTATATTCTAAAATATTTTTTGTTTTTTAGACTAAAAACCTAGAGGCCTTGCTTTGCTCCCTTGTGTTGACCTAATAAGTCTAAGTTTTTTTTCACTTTAACTTATTTAGGTCGAAAAACAGCAAATAGGAAGATAAAACAAAGTATTGGTAATAATAAAAAAAAAACAGAGTATGGATGAACTCTCAGGTGTATTATTAAGATCTCTGATAAACAGGATATTACAACTTCCTGAAAAATTTGAATAAATAAAAATTTAAATAAAGTTTGTCTTTTATTTTCATAAAAAAATTCAAATCGCTTATCATTAATTACATATAGAAAAATAATTCTAACGTTAAAACTTCACATACACGTAAAAACGTAAAAAATAAAATAAAAATTTTTTGTATAAAAAAAAATATATGTTAAATAAAATGCTTTAAGCAAACACTATATTTTGAAAAAAAAAAAAAACTTTCACTGTTTCAAACAATATTTAGACTATTATCCTTTTCGTCCTTTATCATATTAATGTAAAGTTTTGTTTAAAATCCATCAAAAATTCTGAAAAAATCCCTAATCATGTTAACCAAAAATCCAATTTAAAATATAAAATATTTCAAAAAAAAAAAAAAATGATTTATGTTTGTTTTTATATTTACATACATTCTTTTTTTTTATGATGTATGTTTAGTTAGTTACATAAATGAAACCAGAAGTTTTATATAATTTTGATTGTTTGTTTTGGATTACAGTATCTTGAAATATCATTAATTGTAAATGTTTTTTTTTCACAAAGGGTCTAAAAAAGTTAACATTATCAAGAGGAAGTGGAATAATTTTTGTAATATAACTATACGGAAGTTTTAAAATGATATAAATCTCGAAATTCCATTTTAATTGAGTTAACTTTTTGTTTTCATTTATTTTGTAAAATAAGAGCTATTAAAAATGGTTGAAAAACTATAATAACTTTATTTATTAGGTTAATTAAAATTGATCGCAATATCAATTAAAGTTTAAAAATTTGTTATTTTCTGATCAGAGTGACCAATATTAAGAAAGTAGTTGGTCTATTATCATAAATTATTGCTTTTATATTTTTAAAACAAATTTTAATATGTAACAAATGTTTTTTTATGTAATTTTCAAATTTAAATATATAATATATCGAAAATAAAATAAAATTCCCTTCGCCATTCTAAGATAAGAGCTACTCATAATGGTTAAAAAAAAAAAAATAAGTTATTATACCAAAACTTAATAATGTAAATGAACAATAAATTTCCAAAAATATATCTTTTTGATTAATGCTGGTATCTATATTGTGAAAGAAAGACATTTAAAACAAAAACAAATAAAAAAAAATCATACATACATTATGAAACAAAAAAAACTATATTATAGTTACAATTTAGAAATACTTTTTTTTGTTTTTATCTTTGTTAGAAATTCTCTAAATATGAAAAAAAAAAAAATTTGTTTTTGTGAACGAATGCTGTGCAAAATTATGTGTAGTTAGTGTTGAAAAAAAAAATAAAAGTCTGTAGTATTTTTTTTCTTGTAACAACGAACAGGGAAATAGACAAAAAACGGAAAAGTTAAGCCGCATTTTCACTTCATATCTTGACAAAAAAAAAATGTGTTGGAAAAACTTTTTTTTTAAAAATCAAAAACACACATAAATTTTCATAGTTTTTTTTTTGGCAATATAATAGCGTGAATTTACAATAAATTTTTTTCCATTTAAACATAGGGTAAGAAACAAATAAACTATATACACTATAAGCCAACATGGTTAAATTAAAAATAATTTAAAGCAAAATTTCAAAATAAAATATTAGACAACTTCCATCAGAGCACGATTATTTAAAAATCTGAACTACATCTTAACAACATAAGTGTATCATAAATTGGGTCTGTTGTATATATTTGAACGCAACAGATATGGCTTCCTCTACATAGCGTTTTTGGAGCCCAACCAAGCAATTTTTTTTTTTTCAGAGTTTCCACATCTCATAATTTTATTTCTTACTGTTCTTCCCAGTATTTGGAACTTTAACCTATCCACATAAATATCTTGTTGAAGCCACATTTTTATGTAGAAAATATTCCTTTTCTTTAACACTTCTGCTGTACATTTTAAATTAAAATAAATTAGTTAATTTCATTATTTTCAGTAATTCTTTTAAATGTATTCTCGGCACAGAACCAGCTCAATTTGAATATATTTATTTTTATAGGTGTTCGGTTTATAAATTCACAATGTTGTATTTATTCTTATGACGATATAGTTGTCAACATTATTAATCTCCAAAGCGTAATATAATTTTCACTTAATATCTTTACGTGATAATTCCGCTCACGTTTATCGCCTCTGACGAATTAAATTGACTTGATCCACAGATATTTTTTGTTACACAATATTTTCATATCAACTTAAATGTATCTATTTTAGTTCTGCTAAAGGTTAACAAAAAATAAACAAACTAAAATTGCGAAAACATAACACAATGAACATAGAACATAAACTATCATAAAAAAATTTATAAATAAAACGAATTTCTTATATGGAAGCAAGAAGATAATGCGAAATCCCATCTGTTATATCCTATTTTTTCCGAACTCCTCTATTCACAAAAATAAATAATAACAAATGTATATGTTATAAAAAAATATATATACATAATAAAACTTAAATAAAAATATCACATATGAATGAATTAAAAAAAAAAAAAGGAGAAAAAGGACAACAGTACCATTAATATTTCGACTCTAGAATCCTTTTTCTTTAAGAAATTTTGACGTTTTGGATGATATATGTGATTAAATTATTCACTAAATAAATATAATACTATAGAAAATTTCAAGCAAATTAACATTGTGCGAAACATTATTTAGTTGCAATATTATATCAGCAGCAGTATGATCAGCATATATATAAAAAAAAAAATTTATTGTTCTTTAACCAATGTTCAACAATTGCACAGTTTACAAAAAAGAGTCTGTAACATCACAGAGGAGTTATAGCAAAGTATGAAATAAAAATGTATAATAAATTAACCAAAATCGAAAGAAAAATTATATCTGATGGGCGATGGCTAATTAATTTGGCAGATAGCTTAACAACAGAATAAAAGTTAAATATAACTAAAAATAAATTCAAAAAGCTTATTCTTTGAACATTATATGCAAAAACATATGATTATTATTAGATATTTTTTATATTCATAATATGGACAATTTTTTTTATCAACAGAATTTCAACAATTTTATTACATTTTTCTATACAATATAAGCTATAAAGTGAAAAAAAAGCTTATATTTTTTTGTATTAGATGTAACTAGCTAGCCTGTATGTTTTTTCCGTTGTTGATTAATGGTTTTAGTTAGGAAAAGAAAATAAGCAGAAACAATATTTTATTTTGAATGTCCTTGAAGTATATGTCATCTTCACGATTATTTCATATTATCAACATAACATATATATAAATATATTTTATTTTTGTGAAAAAAATAATGAGATTAATATTTTTAAGGTCAATGGGAATGATGGTTTTAAATTTCGTGTGCGATTTTCATAGCCTCTAAGAAGATGTTTTAGCCATAATATATTTTAAGTTTTTTTTTAATTCTATTTACTAAAATAAATATTTGAAATTTTTAGTTTAAAGATCTGAATCATATATTTTGTTTGTATTTAATAAAATATTATTTTCAAGAGTCTATATAAATAATTTTGTCATTCATTACTAAAATTAAATATATGTTCAACTTTAATGAAATTGAAAAAAAAAAAAAAACAAGTTATATTCGAATTTTATAATTTATAGCATAAATTCAACATAAAGCCAATTTTTCTAATAGAAAATTTTGCATAAACAAAAATGAAAATAAAAAGAAAATTTATGAAAAAATTAGTTCAACCATAATTTGCTCGCACAATAGACGTATATATAAGAAATATTTTCCGCATTTTGATTTTTTTCAAACAAATCGAAAAGAAAAATTTATTTTTTTTATATATTTAGAAGGAAGGTTTTATTTGTACTCTTTCTTACTGGTTTTAACCCATTCCATTATTTCCTTTTAGCTATACATTACGTAAAAATGTTTTTAAAGATCAGCCTTGTGGTTGAATTAATTAGGAAATTTCTTCTATACTATTTGAATAAAAGTCTATGCTAATGAGTATTCTAATTTTAATCAAATTAATTTAGCGGCTTTAAAAAAAATCATGGTTTTAATAGTGTATTCCAGTATTTGTACTTTAAGTTTTTGTTTTCTTTTTATAATATAGTGAACTTAATAATCATTAAATGTGTAGAATCGTCATCATAATAAAAGCTTTCCTGAAACTATTGTTATTTAAACAAAAACATTTTACACATTTCTAGAATATTTTCAGTTTACATTCAAATATTTTAATTACACAAAATACCCATGAAAACAAACAACTGCGGTATAACTATACAAAAGAGAGAAATAAAAATTATTGTTTGAAATGCTGAAGTTAATGGAAAATCATAACTATATGTGAACTTTAATAAAAAAAATATAGAACAGTATCTCACAAATAAAGTATGGGGTTCGCCTTCAGCATCTAGATTTAGGATACTTTAATTTTAAGATACCTGAGTCACAATCAGGGGCCAAATTTAAATACATATTTTAGTGCGAATTTCAGACCCAAGTCCGCATCGTTGGGGTCTAACCATTTTTCTTAGATTCTCTAATCGACCCACGTATTATTATTTTAATCAGAATTAATTTAAACTTTCGTAAAGTTTAAAAATTTTCAAAAATTTTATATGAAAATCCTTTATACATTTGGCTGTTTGAGAGCCTCTAACTCCGAAACTTGAAAACGTAGAATCTCAATTTTTATTCAAGCTGCAATTGAACAAGATTACGCATGTTTTAGCTTTTAAATTTCAAAAACGGGCTAAAAAACGTTTTTTTTACTATTTTATTTAACTTCTTTATAATTTTTACTTTCAACAATAATTTTACTATTTTACTATAGTGTATAATTGTGGAGTGGGTACATTGATTTTTCTATACATATATTTTGTTCAGACATTACCTATACAATTTGAAACTAGTGCTTTTGTACTTTTAATAGCAAAAATGAATGTTAACCATTTATTGCAATTGTTAAGAGGCTGTTGCTCTTCAAATAACTTAATCAGTGCGAAACTGTAATAGTATTTACAATATTTATATAAGTTTGAGTATATGCACTTAATTTTTATTGTTTGTTTAATTATGCCTTAATGGGAAGAATTAGACTGTTTCAATATTATATTTCACGATAGTATGTTACATGCAATATGAACCAAGTCTCAAAATGCAAGAGCTTTAAACCCTTTTCCAAAATATAATTCAAATTTATGAAACTCTGAGGCATAAAATTAATTAAGTACAATATCCACATAATAATTTAAAATTTATGAATTTGACGAGAAATGAATTTCTAAACGCTTCAATTTGATTTTTTCGTGTTCGAATACAATTCTAAGCTTAATCAAAAATAAAAATAAAATTCTTTTCACTATTCCAATTTTAATTATTTCAACAATAAAATGCCAAATAAATAATTGAAATTGTTTTCTTTAAAATTGACGATAAATAATACATTTTTATTTATTATATAATTGGTAACGAATATTTAAACATCACTTCAATCATATAATTATTTGATTGGAAAATTTTGTTTATTTTCAGGAAAAAAAAAAGAGTAATAAACAACAAAGAAAATTAATTTAAATTCCTTTCAACTAAATATGCTTTTTGTTCGTTATTCTATGCTTATTTTAACTATATTATATACGTTTCGAGTTGCGTTGCTGGTAAACTCTTTTCATTTTATTTTTCAAGCACTACATAAATGTAGGTACAATGGAAAAGTAAATGAAAATTAATACGACAGTTGAACATTTTTATTATTATTTATTTATATTTTTTTGTTGTGGAAAATTAAAAAAATAAAATATATATAATAGGTATTATTTAAAATAATACTGTGATCGTTAACCGAAATTCGAATAATAATCGCAGTTAATATCAAAGGTACATTCTCTGCGTACAGAATTTTAAAACTTAATGAAATTATAATCATAAGACCGTTTATAGAATTATAATGTTTTTAAAAATTTGAACAACTTAATTTTGGGATGACAATTTTACTTACTTCAAATTTCGAAAGCATCCGCAATTAACATAAAATATAAGAAAAATGATTTGATATATATTTTTGAAATATATTTTATACATATATATATTAAATTTTTTCCTCTAACATAAGGCGTTTTTGTCACTTCACGGACAAATTAACCTTTTGTTACCTCTAAATACTAACCGCCCGATACCGAATTCAACCAATCTTAAGTTAATTTAAAATTATTGATAAAGAATTGTGGAATATTCCAAATAGTTATTTTTCCAAATAGTTCATAGTTCATACACAGCAAATTTTTCATAATGTATATGTAGTATATATAAATGATAAATTCATGTACGGAATCTATAAATTTTTTTGTACTAATTTTTTATTTTATTTATTCATTCTATCATAAGTGCATTATTATTAATATTTTTATTTTATTTAAACATAAAATTTTTATTTATTTTTTAGGTACGTGAAAATGAAAATTTTCAAAAAAAAAATTTCTGCAATCACTGATTTCTGCGTGTGTTGAATAAAAAGCAAAAGAAATTAAGTTGTTTTTACAAAATAAAATCATTTTCGAATGGTCAATTTTAGATAAATATTATTTACTAAATTTGAAAGAAGATTATGGCAAAAAAATTAAATTTATAAAGGAAATATTTTTTTGTGTTGAAATACTTTGATTTATATAGAAATTTTGATTTTATAGAAACGTTGCCGACTTAGACCCTGGTGTTACATGATGAAAAACTAATCCATGGTTCTGAATTAAATATGCTGTAAAATGATTGTGATATCATCAATACATCACTTATCATTGATTCAATCAAATTCACAGTTTTATGGCCAGGTTTAATTATTTCTACAGATTGTTCCTGCGCTCTCTCGAAAAATATTAAAATCACAATAAAATATAGATAATATTTAGACTATTTTTAGTTTTATTTAACTCTAAATATTTTAAATAAATAAATGATAAAATAATATTATATTTTAAAAAATAAAAAACAAAATTTTTTATTTTATTTTTCCAAATTTGATTTTATTAATCGTATCACGTTTTGGTCTATCAGAATTATTATTATTATTATTATTTTTTAATGTTATTTCTCATTTTGGAAATGGAATATAAAAAAAAAATTGTTGCAGTATTTTTTTGTATTTACCTAACAAATCAATTTTCAATTCTCTTTTTTTTCTTTATTTGTGCAGTTTTTTATTTTTAATTTTTTAGTTTTTCCATTTTCAAATTTTAATTCGCCAAAAAAAAATATATTATATACATGAAAAATTCACATCCGTAATATTTTTAGCGGACTCATATTTTGTAAATAATTGTTTTATGCGGAAAATTATAAAATAATCAATTAATATAAATTTTTTTGTACGTTAAAAAAAAAACGGGAATTTTTATTTTGCAATTTTCATTAGAATTTATTCCATAAAATTTTTAATCATTAAAAATTATCAAAAATTGGTAATAATTTGTAGAAATTCCCATTTGATGACCAAACGTTTTTTTCCCCTATGAAATAATTATACATAAAATATCTGTACCAAATTTTACACAAAAATTTTAAATCACTATCACGAGAACTGGGGCCAGAAAACATTATATTAAAAAAATTGAATAATATTTTTAGCTCATGAAGAACGAAATTGTTATAAACTTGGTTCTAAATATTTTCGTCCATATATTGATTTTCAACACGATCAATATTGATATAGAAACAAAAAAAAAGAGAAAAAGGCTTAAAATATTACCATTTTTATTGCAATTATTTTTTATTATGAATTTTTTTATTATTATTATTGTTATTTGCGATGACCATGGGAAATAATAACCTGGTGGTACATAAATTGAAATTTTATTTATTTTTATGGTTTATTTATTTATAGAAGAGAATATTATTTTTTTTTTTGCTTAATAATCGAATTCAATTTTTCTTTTATTTTATTTTATAATCGTATCAGTATAACATGTATCACAGCACTATCATCAATAATATAAAAATATTTAGTTTCCATTTAAATTATTTATTTTATGATAATAGTTTCAAAACTTTAAATGTAAAGTTACGCAATTTTTTAAATTGAAACAAAGATCTAAAAATTGAAGTAAAATGAGTAAAATGGACAAAATATAATTTTGAAATAACAAATTAATAAATTAAAAAAAAATATTAAAAATCCTAAATTATGAAAATAAGATAGTTATAAATTTATTTTTTTAATCCATAATTTTGATACAATTTTTTATAATCATTCGATTTCATTTTATCTTAAACTATTTTATATAATTCGTAATTATTGTTATTATCAAGTTAATCTATAAAGTGAATATATCCTTTATATTTCCTGTTTACTTCAAATTTATGTGTTTTTATTTCATTTATGTTATCTGGCCAATAATTTTTCCTAATTAGATTGTTAGAAAGTAAAAACCAATAATAAAACAACAAAATTTTGCACAAAAAGACAAAATAACATCAAAACAAAATGATTATTTGCACAAAATGAGAAAAACCTTGGTTTGGTTATTTATTTTTTGTACTAATATTATTTCAAATTTATTTATGGTATTGTCACATAGATAGGTTACATTTTAATAGATATATTCTGGAGGTAATTTGTGTTAAATTTTTTTTTCAACCCACATTTTTCTTTCCTCTGTCAAAGTTTATAATTGAGAGCAAATTGAATTTTTTCATCAGAAGAAAATATATTGAACGAAAAAAAGTTTTAATTTACAAAATGAAATGCAGTGTAATTGTTGAAATAAATTACTCTATATCTAAAATATTCAAATATGCAATAAAAAAATTCATAAAATTTTATTTTAAATATTTTGATGGTGAACTAGAGCTGTCAATGTAAGTTTTTATATCTCATTTATTTGAGTATTTAATTGAAATGTAGGACTATCGAATATTTTTTTCTTATTCGTATTCGAATAGTCTCAAAGATAGACAGAACATTGCTTGTTTTAACAATACTTGCTTTAGTATTTCATTAAAATTCTAAAATATTTATATTTCGTATTGAACCTCTTCTTAAAATTTGTTATCCTTTCTATTCAAGGCTTTTCTCAGTCCAAGGATAAGCAGATATTGTATGAAATATCATGTTAGAAATTGTTGAAGTTTTCTTTAACGTATATAATCTGATTTAAAATATTATTACCATAATAATTTTTGTGGAAAAATAGCAAAAAAAAAAAAAAACAGCGTTCATGTTCACAAAAAAAAAAAGGGGATCAAAGGACAATATAAAAAACCAACAAATCAAATGAAAAACTACTAAAGAAATTTTAAACATTATCATTCCAATAAAGTACAGAGAACAAAAAAAAAAATAAAAGTTGGGTCGACAAAAAACCTTTAATATAAAATTTTTTCTTTAATTTTTTATTGAGTTTAAAATTTTTTCCCCATAATAATAGTTATTTTTATCGTTTTTTTTTTTCCAGAATAATTTATATGTTAGAAATTTTCCAGGAAATTAATTATTTAAAATGTTATAAATAAGAAAAAAAAATTAGTAATAATATTATTTTAATGGTTTTAGAACAGCTAAAGCTCTTAAGTAAAATTATCATAAAAATATCGGAAAACGCCTAACGCAAGTTACAAAAATATGTTTTTTTCCCAGTACTGACATTTTTTTAGAATGTTTACTCCTTTAAATCGGAAGAACTTTTCCTTTTAAGAATTAGGTGATAGATAGATGGATAATGATAATGTACTTGATCTTCGGGACAAAGATGGAGCAAGTAAATTTCCATGATAAGATACATATTTTATGAATGATAGTTTATATAACTATCATTGAAATTCCAAAACCAATTAAAAAACTGAAAAAAAATCCCCAAGGTTAAGTTTTTATTTTATTTTCTTAAATTTTTTATCGCTTCTGATATTTTTTTCTTCCTATTTTATAATTTATTTCAACCCCTTAACGTCTCACATATAATTCTTTTTGATTTTATTTAATATCTTTTCCATATTACACACAATTTTCGTCATAGAAAAACACAAAAAAGAAAATATATTAAAGAAATCCCCTTGAATAAAAGGGATTTTTCTTTTTTAAAATATGATTAAAAAAAATAACGAAAAATTTCTGATTTTATGTTGAAAAGTGATGTAAATCCTTTTTTGAATAAAAGATTTCTATAAAATAAATAATAATGAAATATTGAAGAATCAACATTTTTGTAAAAAAAAAATTTCAAAATAAGAAATATTAAAAGTATGGATGCGATATTAAAGGTATGGATGTAACTTTAGCAGTTACATATAAATAAAAGTATTTGTATTGTATTACATACATAGGAATTATTGGTATATTTATAACTAATCCTTAAGTATAAAATATTACATCCCTAAGTATTATGATAACTTCTCTTCTGAGGATAGTGCTAAAGTAGCCATCAATTATGTCCAATCAATAATTATCAATCAGTTATACATTATTCTAATTTCGTAATTTAAATAATGTTATACGTAATATAAATATTCAGATTTTCGTCAAATTTAATTTCAAAGAAATATATTTAATCTTGATAGTTTTAACATTTTTTGGTATTCTTATTTTCTGAATTACTTTCCAAAAAAGACATATTCAATTTCATTCTATCAATATTAAAGAATAATAAAGTAATTCATTTTCCAATCTCGTAGAATAGATTAAAAATTTTACACAAAACACAAATTAAATATATTATTATTAAAAAACATATATAAAGAAGCCAATCTTTCTTTATTTTAACAATAAGAAAAGACACAACACAAATGGAGTGGCAATATTAAATTTTTTCACACATATTTTCTTCCGGAATTTTATTTTTTTACGGCAATCTTACATTGTACGTACTTAGATTAAATATTATTCTTTATGGTGCAGCAATCCCAATCATATAAACATTGTTATACATATAATGTAATACCAGTAGGGCATGCATTTTAATGATGATTTGTAATATAATCAAGTTGATTATTAATATATTTTTAAGGAAAATTATACCTTTATGAAAATTTTTGTTTAAAGATAGTACAAATGCAATCAATCTATTTTGCAATTTTATGAGATTTCAATTTTTTTTACGTACTTTATTTCTGAAATAAATTCATTACTATAGATTAGAGAGTCATACTATATTTATCAAAAAATCTTTTCATGAATACTGATTGTATTAAAATATTATGATCCTTCATTAAAACTTTCGAAAGATCATCGTAAAAAACGAAATGTTCAAAAAGTAATATAATTGAACATTGATGTGATTAATAATATAAATATATTAAATAAAACAAAAGATATGAAAATATATTTGGTCGAAAATTTGGAAAAAGGCTGAAAACTTAAAGGAAATAAGGTAAAATTTTTTTTTTCAAATTATATACATAAAATTATATTCTATTCTAATTACTTTTGTACAGAATTTTATTAATAGCATTTGTAACAAATTTCAACAAATTTTCTTTTAATTTCATTTTAAATAAATTTCTTATAAAATTTTATTTGACATACTCTTGACAGTAGAAACGAAATGTTGATCTCTTTATTTATTTGTACTACTATGAGATTTTTCCTATGTTTTTATAGAATTTTTTTTTATTATTTTAATTAGTATTAATGCTTATTTAGCTTGAAAATAAATTTTAATTTAAAATAATAATAAAAGAAAACTAATTACGTGTTTTTGTGACATGAACTTATTTCTCTATAAACAACATCCTTACAAACAGTACAGTGTAGAAGGCAATAGTTCTTAATTATAACAAATAACAAAACGAAACTTTTATTTGAAAGAGTCCTATCAAATGAACCAAATTGATCAATTTTGTTGTTCGTGAGCTTCTTACAGATTAATCAATAAATCAGTCTCAGATTTAATTTTTTTCATTTTATATCAGGTGTAGTGTAATAAAGTATTTAAAAAAAAAAACATAAATTTTGGGCTCTTTTAAGAACGCTAAAAGTTATATTTAGCACAAATCAATAATAAAATCAATTTAAGTTTGAGAAAGCAACTTTATATTTTGCAAGAGTATTTGCATTTACATTATACAAATTTTCTTTATCCTTTAAATGCAATATCATTCCTCTATGAAATTATTTTAAAACGTTCTTATTATTAAATGTAAACTATAAAATATAATATGTACCTACTACTATGGTATTATAATTTGTATTGTATCCTGCAGGTTACAATAATAATCAGAATCACCAATAATGTTAGATTTCTTACATTATAATGTCGAATACATAAATTATTTCCTATATTTAGTTCTCAAATATTTATTTATTTGAATTGATAATTAAAATTTAATTTTCTGGATTAGCTTTTTCAACAATAATGTTGATATTGAATTTTGTATCTATTTTATATTATTTTATGTTTTTTTAAAACATAATAAAGAAAACTAATTAAAATAGTTACTGATGTTGAGCCACATAATGTTTAGATTGTAAATTTTATGATACTTAAAGCACATTTATAGACCTTCTTGAACTTACATTTATTTGGTATCAATGAATTATGTAATTTTGACATTATATACTTATTATTATTATTTACTGTATTTCAATAAAAGCTTTCTATCAAATATATATAGTTTTTTAGTTATTAATTTGATTATTTAAGTAAAATTTATATAATAAAAATATGATTTTATAATATTATGTAAATATTGAAGAATTTAAGATATTTTTAATATGAACTGCATGATAAATTTGTTCTGGTGGATATTATTGTTGTTGAAAATTAATTTTTGCAGAGTATTTGTTAAAATAAATAGAGCCATGAGGCTTGTGTTGTTTTATTTTCAAATCAAATTGTATAAATTATTATTGTAGCTTACTAAAGTTGTAATTTCTACTAACATGGAAGCGATGATCATATTATTGAAAGAACGAAAAAGACTTTTAACTTTTTGATTGAAGAAGAAACATAATTTTTGAAAAATTTACATCTTTTCTCAACTGTTTGCCTTTCCCAATGCAAACAAAGTTTATTAAAATAAAAAAATAAAGATATACAAATATTGAAGAAGGTATAAGAAAATATTTTGTAATTTAAAAAATTTTCTTAAATAAATCTGTCGACTTTGAAAATGCCAAAAAACAAAATATGTATTATAGGAATGTTAAAAGAAAATCTATATTATTTAAATCATGAATTTATTCTGTTCACATTTCAATGAAAATGTTAAAGTGAATTTAAAAAGTCATATCTATTTCACAAATGAAAAATGAATTTATTTTAATATTAAATAGAAAACATACCTCTGTCTTACTTCTTCAAAAAATAATAATAATAATAGTAATAATAATAAAAAATTATAAGGGATTCAAAAAGGAAACCGAAATGAAGTATGTACAAGATGAATGTTTAAACTATCTAAAATAACTGCATATTAGTGCATAATATATGTGAAATGAAAAACTTAAAATTTACGATGTACTTTTTGTGGCCAAAAAGGCGCAAAGATTTTATAGTAGTAATTTCTTTTTGGTTATAAACATAATATTATTTTAAGAATGATTCAAATAAATAATTATTTTTTTAATTCAAAATCATATAATTTTCCTTATTCTACAATAGGTACGTTGTTTCTTTCTACGACTACATCTTAGTCAAAATGCCTGTACGTAAAAAGTAAAGGTATTTTAGAATTAAAGTATCTTGAAACTAAATGCAGAAAACAGCCCACATTCTTCATTTATGTGGCACTGTACCATATTTTTTACTATTTCGTGTACTGGACTTCATCAAGTATATCATTAAGATTTCATGTGCTAAATATTTATTTATTCTGTTTATTATTTTTAATTGAAATTAATTTTTTTTTTTTTTCGAATCATCCAAGAAAATCAAAATATTTTGAATGGGAAAATACATAAAACATAGGTATTTCCATTTCATGTTTTATTCGCATAAAGAAAAATATGAAAAACTATAAAAAAAAAAGTGTATATAAAAGTATGAATGGAAGCTATACAGAAAACACTATCTTATTTTCGTTAAATTATTTTAGTTTCTTCTTATATTCTCATATTATGTATTTTAAAAGAAAAGATCCTAGAAATGTAATAATTTTTATGTGGCAAAAATTTTTGATGGCAATATATAAAATAACTTTTGCCGAATGTATCAAAAAATTTCTTTGGTGTAAAAATTGGTACACAAGAACGATAAAAATGAATGTAAAAATGAAAATGAAAAAAAAAAAATTTAAAGATATTTCTTTCAAAATTTATTATGTACGTTTTGAGGCGTCATTTAGTCGTACGTGACTACACATAAGGTATTAAGATGTTTTGAATTTTTCAGTTCATATACACTTTTTATTCTTTCTAATTTTTTTTTTTTATTACTTCTTGTATAATTTCAGCAAGAATCTTGATATTCCAATTTGTATGTACATATTTTTTTTTTGTAGTTAAATGTCATAATTTTTATAGTTTCTTATTACATTTATATTAAAAATAATGTATAATTGAGAAAAAAAAGGAAAGAATATCATGTACAAAAATTATTCTGTCAAAAAAAAAAGAAGAAGGAAATACTTATATGAGCTGTTCTTTCATAATGAAGTATTCTAAATCATTTTTATAATTATTCTTTCAATCAAGTTTAATGTACATGAAATTGGTAATTTAATAAACATAAACATAAACGTAATATTTTATTTGGTCAAGCATTAATAATTGAATGTATGAATGTATTTATCTACGCTATCTCCTCCCAGATCCCAGATCAATGAAGTAAGCAATAAAGTCTATTAAATACTGAAATCCTACAGTACGCCTTTTCCTTGTTGAATATGAAAATATGTACTCAGGGGCCTAGCTAGACAAGAACACGTCTTAGTTTCATTTGGCTCTTGAATCTTTGCAACTTTTTCGATGGTCTAATTTAGTAGCAGTCATCGATTCGTTGTATTTTCTGCGCGTAAGTCTGTTCGTTCATCTGTCGATTCTAAGGTATTCGTTGTATTTAATACTTTATTTTTCAAAAATTTAAGAACTTCGATTTTATTTAACTACGATGAAAGCCATAAAAAATCGTTGAAGGTTAAAAAAACATGCAAAAATTCACTGAAATTTTTGACAGAAAAATACGAAATTCAATAAGAATAATGTAGTAAACACAATTGGGGCGACAGCGACAACGACAGCGATAGCGACTATCAAAAAAAAAAATAGAAACCATATATTTGTATGAGAATAAACACAATTGAGACGACTGGCGACAAACGACAAATGTTTCTATTTTGCTATTTGTTTATTTTTTCCTGTTTATTTATTTCGTCGCCGTCGCCGTAAGTGTGTTTACTTCAGTTATATCGCTGTCGTTGTCGTTGTAGTCGTCGTTGTCGCCGTCGTTGTCGCCCTAATTGTGTTAAAGTGTTTTTTTCATTGACGAAATTTTTTATTAATTTATTGCATTGAAAGAATACAAAAAATAGTTTTTATATTACATTCTATGCTATTGACTTTTTTATATTAAAAATCAAAATATTCACGATAGTAAATTTTTTATTTTCTTACTGTTTTCATTTTATAATAATTCATTTAAAAAATGTTATAAAAATGTTTTAAAGTTAAGAAATATATTTTTTTTATCAGAATTGTAAATTACGTATAAATTCAGAGCTGCGAATTATTCAATTGCTAAGTTCTGGCAAACTTTACAAAGATTTATATTCCTTCTTATAAATAAAAATATTATTATTTTTTTTATGTGGCATCATTAATTTATGTTTAACTTGAATTCAAAGTTTTTTGTTTTTTTTTGAGTATCGACTTTAAGAGTTTATAGTTTACAAAAATAATATTATTTTCAGCATAAAAGAAAAATAGTAAATATTAAAAGGAAAAAACACAAAAAAATAAAAAATTTCGTACCTTTGGTATGATATTTTTTAACATAATTTTTTTTTTGTATGCACCATAATTTACAGAATATGAAAAACTTTTTCGTACAATTTTTTTTTTCACTTTTTTTAAGTGCAGACTTCAGAAAATTTAAAATTGTAATAACTTTTGGTACCTATCATGAATTATTATTGTTATTATTAAATTTATAGTATATTATATTTGAAGTGAATTAAATTTAATTTATTGGAAAAAAAAATTGTATATACATATCTATCTAGACAACATATCACTTCTCGGCACTTGAATAAAAGTTAAGTATCTTATTTTCATATTTTACACTCTTAAGGTTTTTTTAAATTTTATATTTTACTCATTTAGAATGACATTTAATATACAAGTTTTTTACTTTAGAAAAAAAAATGTTTTTCAACTTAAATTTTGAGGAAAAGTCTATTTTTTCAACTTTTTTTTACCATTCGTAAAATTATTGGTCTTTAGATTTTAGTATAATCTGAGTTTTTTACTGCGATCAAAATAAGAACAGTTTAGATGAACTTGAAACAAGCCCAATTCAAGTTCGGGGGAGTAAGTATATGTTTCCATAATTTTAATAGTTTATTTATTTAGGGACTGTTCACATATTACGTAACGCTTTTTTTTGCCGTTTTTTAACCCCCCCCCCCCATAGTAACAGATCGTAACAAATTCCGAAGACCCCCTCCCCCTCCCCCCCAGAAGAATAACGTAACGTTACTTTTTGAAAAAATTTTTTATTCGAATAAACAAAACAAAATTCATTATAACTTAAGTTTTTTTTGCGTGCATTAATATTATATTTAGTGTAATTTTTTTTTATAAAAAGGAGGAAATTTGGTTACATAACATTTTATTTAAACACCCCCCCCCCCCGCCATAACAAACCGTAACAAATTTTCAAACCCCCCCCCCTCCCGCCTAGGCCGTTACGTAATTTGTGAACAGCCCCTTATTTAAAATTTTCTTGGCAAAAAAGACAACATATTTACAACCTAATATTACCTAAACTTTAAGCTATGATATTCACCATAAAAATTAACTTACATAAACAAATATAAAAATTAAAATAAAGAAGATAAACCCTACTTAAAATTATATTTACATTATATTCACATAATTCCAACAAATTCTTATTGTTAATGCTGAGGTCTTAAAGCCTACACAATAAAAAGAACAATTTCAAATAATTGAACCTTTTCTTTTTGATAACTGACAACACTAAAACCCTCCTCTTGTAACTCTAAGTGTAGATATTAAAAATTGAAATTTTGTCACATAAAAACTAAAACTCTAAGCGTTTTTATCTCAAATTCGAATAATGTCAGGTCCGCGCAAAAATTGTCCTCAATTTAATCAAATATAATTTTATTTTTCTTATTTAATTTAATTAAAATTATTTAAAACGAATAATAACAAAATTTAATCCATTTCGCTAGTAGTCGTATAAAGAAAATATTTCATATATATTATGATGGCATTTAACTTTAATTGGCTATAACTTTATTTATTTATTTGTATTATTTTTATTAAATACATATCATAAATATACTAAAACAGAACATCATCATATAAAATGAACAAAAAAATATAAAAAAGAAGAACTAAATTTTTTATTTTCTTTACGAATATGAACAAATATAAATACAAATCACAGTAGCAAAAAAAACACAATTTCATTGGCAGCGAACAAAAATTCTTTGACATTTATCCACCATATAAATATTATATTTATTTTATTATTTTTTTGTTTAACAAAATTTTCTCACTAATAAAGAAGTGGAAAATTGGAAAATAAAAAAATTATAAACTAATAATTTGTATGTAAATAAATTAATAAAAATGTCGGTATGTTTTACTCTTAGTACATACATTATTTCATAAAAATACATAAATAACTTTCTGAGTATATAAAATTTTCTTCCATAAAATAAGAATAAATAATATTTTTATATCATTTTATCGAATTAATTTAAGTTTTTCTTTTTGTTGGAGCTTATATTCCCAATTTTGCTATTTTGTTTTTGTTTATTTGTTTGTTTTATTGACAACATAAAAGTAAATTGTTCGCTGTATATTCCAAAGAAAGATCAGCTTTTTTTTGGTTTATAAAATTTATTGCCAGCAATAATTTGTCTAGTTTAATATCCCGTAAAAAAAACTATATATTCATAAAAAAAAAAATTGTCAAATGAAATTGTTTCGTTTCAACTTTTGACTCCTTTAATGTATTAAAAAAATATTTTTTATTGGAATTTTTTTTTTTTTTTGTAATTTTAGACAGATGATAATAAATTCCAATGTTGTCGACGAACAAGAAATTAAAAAATGTAATGATACTTTCATAATTTTTATACTTTTATGATTAATATATTAAAGTCGATTTTAGGGTTATTCTTAGTAGATTTCTTTCAGCTTATTCAAAGTCACTAGAAAATTTCAATAAGATGTACAAAATATCATGTGGCAAGGGAAATAGAATAAAACAAAATCTTAAATTAAGTAAGAGGTATTAAGTCAGAGTCCGAATTACAATATCTAATTTGCTAATTTGGGAATCCCCAAAAAATATCAACAACCTAATAGCGATTAGAACTGTCACTTTTTTCTGATTGTATAAGTTATTTGAAATGTGAAAGTGATATAGTTCTGCTATATTTGACATTATAATTTTAATTGACTATTTTATTATATTACCACATTTTTAGGACGAATATTATATGTACATGTCTGTTTTAATTGAAAAAAAAAATCACTGAAATGAATAAAATTTTTTAAATTATTATTGTTATTCTTATTTTCCGAAATAAAATTTTATGTCTATCGTTTTTTTTGTTCCTTTTTTTGTAATAAAACCAAAAAGAAAGCAATTAAAATTATGGAATTAGTTGTGAAAATCAAAATATAAGTAATATATATAATTTAGAATCACGAAAATTATTATAGGGTAGAGTATTAACAAATATCTAGATATGTTGGCAATATTTCTATTTTTGAGTACAAATATTTTCAAAATTTTTATATTTAAGATTTAATTTTTTTTTTTAAATTAAAAAACTACTAAACGATTCATAAAAATTAAACTTAAGTTGCATAAAAATAAAAGTTACAACATGAAAAATATTGTTAATTATTGCTTACCATTCAAAATGTGTAGTAAGCGGAAATATATTATATTGACAAAATATATTCATAGTTAGCAAAATTTCATTCATAACCATAATATCTTATTGTTACGATTAACTTTACTTTTATTATAACTGTAACATAATTTATAAGTGGAAAGAGTGTAGCTGAGATCTTGATAATCTTGGTAAGCTTGGTACATTAAAAAAACTCTGCTCTGCTCTGAAATATTTCATCTTCATGCAATAACTAAAATCTAAACATTCAAACTCATTTCAATTTTATATTTATTTATAAAAAAGTGGTAGAATGAGTTTCTATTTAAGTTGAATATTTTTAGTATGTACTTTACGATTTGGTATTCAAAATAAATAAATTTACTTGATCTTCAAAGGTTTTTTTTCCACCCAATTCATATTTTGATATATTTATTTATTTATTTTTTTTTTTTGGTTTCAAGTGATATAAATTGGCAAAAGCTAATTTCTTTACAGAATAAATTTAATAAAATGCTGATATTATTACTTTAATACAAGTTTCAGAATCTAATCATCTGTCAAATCAATTTTCTTTTTTTTTCTTTTTTTTGCCAGAATTCATTCAAATTTTTTTCCACTTAGTATGTACATATTTTTTTTGTTTATTATACTATACTTTATTTTTGAAAAAAAAAAAATTTTTTTTTTCATTTGATTAAACATAAAAAAAAAAAAATTATGTTTAGAAATCGAAGAGAAAAAAAAAATTACATATAAAACAGAAAATTATCAAAAGAAAAATTATAGTCATTTATTAATAAATAGAAAAATTTATATTATATTGAAAACAGTTAGAAACAAGTGAAAATATAACATAGGTACCACTAGCTAAAATGGTTTCTGACAGCCAGTGGTATTCTGATAGCCAGATATTTCACCCAATACCTTTGAGCCGCTAAATTATGATATTTATTTCCGAATGCAGTCAGTTAGACAATTTTGTAAACATTTTCATTGACATTATTTTACCTAATTAACAGAATAAAAATCAAGAAAATTTAAGTACCATGTTATTTTGGTATTAAAAGTTATTGATTGAAATTAATAGAAAAATAAAACTGAAAATTTTTAATAGGAACGAACATTAAATAAATTTAATATAAGAAGTTTTCTTGTCAAAATTATACACTTATTATGGTGTCTTTAATATAAATTTCACTTGAAAACTATGAAGGGGTAGAAAAACATTATAAAATTAAAATGAAAGAAATGAAAAAAAAAAAACAGTAAATATGTAACAATAAATAATAATAAATATATATCTATTTATATATATATTTTTTTCAAACTCTTGATTGAATTGAGTTTCTCAGTTAAATTGTTATAAATGTATAATGTAGAAATTCATAAAAGGATAATAAAGATACTTATCAAAGTTGTTTGAAAAAGAAAATAATAATAATTTATAGAGAAAAGTGATGTTAGGTCATATTAATCTAATTTTTTCCGACATATTGCTTCAATTGTTGATTTGGAATTAAAATATCTAATTCTATCTACAATAAAATTTTAACGTTATAATGGAAATAGACCAACGATTAATAGTTATCAAAATAATTTAAATATAAGAAGCTTAGCAAAGCAATTAATCCTTATTATAGTATTACGAATTAGTCGACGACTATAAATCTTTAATAAATCTTACTAAACTGCAATTAACACAACTGACAATACTAAACTGCAATTAACACAACTGACAATACTAGATAGAAAGACGATATAATTAGATTTCTTGCTTGCATCATTGTTATGGTAGTTTAATAGATACTCCTTAACAGAATATTTTGTTTTGTATAATTTCTTCATAACAAAATCCTATTAAGTTAGATAAAGAAATGAGCAAACTTTAAGAATATTTAATAAATAAAAAAAGAAGATAAAATTAAAATAAAAATTGCAACAAGTTCGAATACATATACCTTACAACATAAGTATAATTATAAGAATATATTTATAATTCTAATTAATTCTAAATTTCAATTGAAAAATTTTCATTCTGATCGACAGTTGAATAAACCAGCAAGAATAAAATATACGACTGACAGTACTTCAAAGAATCAACTCTTTATATAAAGTTAAGGAAAAAAGATAAAAATAAAAAATTTAATCAGATTGTATAATATTTATTTTTATATGTTTTCAATTTCTAAATAAATAAAGTTTTTAAGTAGATATTTCTAAAAATTTTATAATGTTTATTCTAATTTTATATAGCGGAAAGTTTCTGAGTTTCGGAGGTATTCTACTTAACTTTGAAATTCTGACTTTTGGCTTAAAGCACGAACATTTTTATAGTTTTTTTTGTGATTAACATCAGCGGGCTTCGTTTTTTTTTTCAAAGTATGAAAAGTCTGGAATTTCCACAAATAAAATTGTTACTTATCGCATTGTTGTCCTTATTCTATAATTAAGATTTCAAATTTTTAAAATAACTCTTGTGCGATACATAAAAATAAAATAATGTCGTCATTAAATGTTTTACATAAGTCAAAAATTACATAAAAAAAAGTATCTTAATAACTTTAATACCTACCCTTATATATTATCTGACTATATATTCTATTTCTATTTTATTATCCCAAAAGCTATGAAGTTAACTATTTGGAAAACTTTTAAATTTATATATTTCTACTTATTTTATTTTTCTTATCTTTAGGAATTCAATCAGTAAATATTTAAAAATCTATATTTTTTATCAGATTTATATACATATATAGGAAATAGAGAGGAAAGCAATTAAGCTTTAAGGAAATTTGAAATTCTATTAAGCAAATCTATTTATTAGAATATTATAGAAGAAAAAAAATGTGTATTTATTTAAAAAAAAAAAAATAATAATAAAAAAATAGAAATTTTTCTTCAAATTCAATGTTGATATTAATTTGTGATAAAACGAAATAAATGTCTAAATAATTTAAGAAATTAACATTTTTATTGAAATTTCATTTGATTATTATTATTAATAATGTTTACTTTAGTTACTGGTGATGTATTTGGATGATTTTACTATTTTTGGGATTTCCAGTATATGTTAAATAATAACAAAAATTATATGTAGTTCATAATTTCATTTTATTAATTTCTTAATATTTCACAGCCAATGGTTTGCTGCATCTTCGATAATATACAAACCAATTTGGAAGTTAAAATCATTTATACTAAATTATCTGTCTTTTAATTACAAATACAGCGTAGACCGTAGAATATTAAGTTATTTACTTACACTTTAGTCAAAAATTAAACTAATTTTCCACATAATAAATAAAACATGAATTTACATTTAGACCATCAAAAACACAACTAAAATATAAAAATAATTATTATTATTGTACGAAAATTAATGAATTATTATTATTATTGTACGAAAATTAATGTAATTCTAAATGTTATGTTAAAAAAAAAATGTTGATGAAAAAATTCGATAATATACAATCTGGGGTATGAATTAAGTTTTTACATCGCCAAAAGGCCTGTATATCCATGATATGGAAAATGATAAGAGCCCTTTCATTTGTATTGCTAATTTATATTTTTTACTTTTCTTAATGAATGGAAAACGTATGAGCACAAGGAACTGTAATTACAATTTATGTAAAAACTAACTTTCTTATTTAATCTTAAATTTTTCCTATATATACTATAATGTATAATCCTTTATTCAATTATCCTTTCTTCAATTCATTTTAAGAACTTATAATAATATTGAAAATATCCATAAAAAATATATTATACAATTAAGTTGGAAAATTATTAAATATTAGAATAAAAATTAAATGATTTAACTTTCTTTTTATTTTTTAATATTCTTATTTGCTATATTTGATTTTATTTTATCCCTTTTAAAATGACAAATTGTTTTACCTCTATCTATCTACACACGTAATTCTATAAGGATTCTGTGTGATTATATTTTGTTCTTTGGTATCCAAATTCAATTCTAAAGCGCTTACTCAAGAGATGCTAGTGTATTAGAATTCCAAAGATAAATAAAATTTTATAAATGAGATTTTATTTTTAGATCAACGGCTCCTAAACATTCGATTAAGACCCAACTTTAAAAGTAAAATAATTAAATAATATTTTTACCTATTACAGAATTTTGATCAAAAAATTTCGATTTTTTTAATTAAAGTCAGAATAATGGAATATGACTGTTGCGAAAATTTTCTCCTTATGTATGAAATACTTTACATAAAATTTTGGTACACTTTTATTCTTTTAGGAAAATTTTCTTAATAAAGAATTCAAACTAAAAAAATATTTGATTAAATCCTTTTTTTTTTGTCGTTAGTACCTACAGTGAACGAGCATAATATGTAATGGGATGTATTTACCCATGGAAAAAAAATCATTATCCTTAAGGAAATATTATTTGATAATTCTTTTTATTACTTAGTAAATACATATACCTACACCTTGCTACAACAAAAGAAGATTATATACACTAAAAAATAAATGGTTTTGAAATTTTCACAAACAAGAGTTATCGGACTAAAGATTATTCTACTTTTCAAAACCAAAATTACACTAAAGTGACAAACAAAATATTTTTAATCATAATATAAAATTATTAATTCTTCACAATTTGAATAGAAATTCTTTGAAATGTCTTTTCAAACATATTGACACTCTATTTTTAATATTATGTGCAACAAGAGAAATCAATTAAATATATTTTCAAATTCTATTGAAAATTAAAGTATTTTCATTAAAAAAACGAATTTATTTTTAAGATTTTCTTTAAAATAATATTGGTTTTTCCAAGTGCACGATATACCACACGTTAAGAAATAGTAATAATAATAATAATAATAGAACGAAAAGGACTATTTAAATTTATATCAAATTTTTTTCAAAGTCCAATGAACTTATTTAAATATTGCATTGAAATCCCCTTAAAGAAAACTCATTTAATGAAAACAAAAGCAAAGTCATTTTAAGTCTTTTTCATACTTGATTTGCATACTAGATACTATAAGTACATACAAATAAAAAATATATATGTATCTTTTTTTTTATACAAAAAATATGTATGAAATTTTTTTTTATTATTATTTACTATTTAATGAAAATTCTTAAAAAGTATTTAAAGTTTATTAAATTGGATAGTTGGGTGTACCATGCACCATCAGTGATAACATTGTATATTGTTTTGAATAACGGTGCATAATGTCCTTAATATATAAATTATATTTTTAAAAATAAAAATAAACAAAGTCCAAGTTTATGATTTTTAATATATTTTGAGTACATACCTTTTGGAGTATAGAACATGGCTTTCTAGAGGGTATATAGGGGGATATTTTGCAGAGTACAGAATGGAACGGAAGTGAATGCAACGGAACAGTAAATTACCTAGTTGAAGTGGAAAAATTTTGTGCTAAAAGAATTATTACCAAGCCATACAAAATCGGCGAAAAAAGATTATTTGCTATCACGGACCTGCTATTATTTAGGTTTTTCAAATAAAATATAATAAAATGAAGAAAAATAATTTAAAAAAATATTATATTAAATATCAGAATTCAAGAATATTATTTACTCGGATGCTTACGAATTTTATAAAAAAAAAAATTATCTATGGTTCACATAATATTGCAGATGGATAGGTAAATTGTATTTACCTATTCATTTTAAAACATATATATTATATTTCATACATACGTACACTATACATACACACATACTTGGAATGAGTGAATAAATCTTTTTCCTCTCTGAAAGGATATCGTTATAGCATATTATATAACATACATTGGTAGATTATGTACATGCATGCAGTTATGATATATTTGGACCAAAATATATAAAAAAAATGCAATTTAAAAAGATATTTTGCTTGATGCATGCCCAAACATTCGCATAATAGTAAATATATTGTTATATACACAGACATATATGTATGTATAATGTTATATTATGCATTATGCTTTTAACAAATAAAATACCTTATAGTATGTAATGTACTATGTAGTTTCCCTCTATTTTTGAATAAAAAGTGAATGATGTTTAGCCGAAGGAAGGAATTTTAATTTAAAAATTTATAAAACGGTTTCCTTCTCTCTTTTTTTTAATATGAATATTAGTTAAGGAAATGAATATTTTTTTATTTTTCCTTAACTATATATTGCGTATATAATTGCTTCAATGGGAAATCCGATATTTAACAAATTATTCACACTTTCTAATATATTGTTTTCTCTTTAAGGATTTAGTTATAAGGATCAAATTTTTTGTATGTTTAATTTTTATATTAATTCTTATTCAAATCATGAAAATCTGGAAAAATTCATGTTGATAATAATTGCAGTTTGTTGAAAGGAAAAGTGGTTTCAATTGGAAAAATCTAAATGTTTATTTTAATTATATTTATGCTTGAATGTTAGAATATAAATTTATGTTTTAGTTTTTCCACATTTCCAACATTATGAATTGTGAAAAATTATTCAAATAATAATTCAAGATAATAATACTTCGTATTTAATCGTTTCCATATTGCTGTCTAAATTGAATGGAAATTTCCAATTGCATTTTTCGTGTCAACTATTCAATCTATATGATTACACAAATTATAAATCTTATAATTTTACTAAATTTTTATCTTCGAATTTGTAATTAAGTTATGAGTATACTATTAATTTTATTAATTTATTCAGAAATTAAATACATAATATGGAAAATGTTAAAAAGTTGAATTTTCAGCTTGCGGCCTCACTCTCAAAGTTAACCCCAATTGCTCCTAAAAAAAAGAATAGCTACAGCTTTTTAGTACTCTTAACAAAGGCCTGTTCATTTATTTGAATCTTTGCCCATAAAAAAGAAAAGAACGAAGAATTTTTGATTAAAAAAAGTTTACCAAAAATTTAAAAAAAAAATTATTTTATGTTTATTTTGCATTTCAATATATAAAAAAAAAATGTAAAAGAATTCTTTCAATAAACTTAAAAAAACAATATAATCCTTTTGAAAAATATTATATAAAAAGAAAATTGTTTTTTAAAATGAAAATGTTGTTAATTTTTTTATTTTGATAGTACACAAATGATATAATGATTCGGAAAAGTGTGCATACAAACATTTTTTATGAATTTTTAACATAAAAAAAAACTATTCTGTGTTTTCATTACTTTGTTTTTTTTGTTTGCTGTTAAATTTTGATTTTCCTTCAAAAAAAAAAAAAAAGAAGAAAATTCCTAACCCCTTTTCACGTTTTTTTTTTTTCCGTTTAATAAAGTTTACCTTTTCCTTTTTTTTTTTTTTTAGTTATGCCACCGATTTAAAAGATAAATATTTTTTCCTAAAAAGAAAAAAGAAAATTCTTTATAATTTTTTTGAGAGTAAAAAAGAAATATTTTTTTACATAAAAGAAATAAACTTTTCAGTTATTATGAATTCAAAAACGATATCCTGCGAGCTAAATTCACAGAACCATCTGGTATTATCCTTTTTTTGTTATATTCGATTTTTGTGTAAGACGAAAAACGAAAGAGTTAAGTTATGTTTTCGCAATGAAATTAAAGGAACAAAAAAAATATGGAACAGTTCCTCATAAATGAATAATGGGGCCCGTTTTCAGCATTTCGGATCTCTTGGTGACAATCAGGGGCTAAACATATTTTTTAGAGTCCCTTAAATCTTATATTATACGGCATACCAATACAATTTAGTCATATGTACAAATCTATCAATTTTGATAGAAATCCAAACCCTACTTCTTGTTCTTGGGCTCTAACCAATTTTTGAATGCTCCTATAATCGACACCTATTTACCCACATACTTATTTTAATCATAATTCATTTAAATTTTATTAAAATTTAAAATTTATACAAAAATTTATAACAAAACTATTTAGACCTTTGGCTGGTTCAGAGCCTCTAATTCCGTAACTCCAAAATGACACAATCGAGGTGGAAGTTTATGAAATTACGCTTATTTTAGTTTTTAAACGGTATAGAAATCGGTTAAGTCGTTAAGTAGTTTAAAAGTTATAAGCACTCAAGTACGCGACAGACGAACGGACGAACAGACATAAAGTGAGAACATACAGTCCGTTTTTTAATTTTTAATGGAAAGCGGGCTAAAAAAAAAAAGATTATTATAAAGAAAAAGATTTCTAAAAGTATTTCCATTTCTAAATTTCTTTCAAAAAAAAAATTATAATAATAAAACATCAACTTTTATAAAAATATTGAAAATTTAACGTATAATTGAAATATTTTCTTTATAAATCCAAAAATTAATATTGAAATTTTATTTTTTATTTTATATTACCGACTTTATACCATACAAATTTGCAGTAAAGAAGCGTATATTTCGTTTATAGCATTCAAACATCTCAAAGTAGTATATAACTTAGCATACTTCAAAAGTAAATAAAACCCGATTCAAAACGAATAGGCTTTTCAGAGAATTGAATTTATGTGCCATTTTTCTCTTCAAACTAAACGTTTTTATTATTCCTATCAGACTCCGACGCGATCATCGATTTCGAGCTAGCGCGAGCGACGCAGCGACGTTTTTTGGCCTAGCAGCAGCGACCAAATTTTTAGGTGAAAGCGATCGCTAGCAGCCATATAAATTTAAAAAAAAAAAAAAAAAAACCAAGCAGCGACGATAATTTTTGTCTTTTTTTTTTTTTTTTTTTTTTTTGTTTTTTTTTTTTTGTTTTTTTTTTTTTGTTTTTTTTTTTTTTTAACGGTTTTTTTTTTGTTAGCGATTATCAGCGGCGCAGCAGCGATCAAGAATTTTTTTTTTAGCCGCAGCCCCCAAAAATTTTAAATTTCGCTGCTTAGCCGCCGCGACTAAAAATATGATCGCGTCGGCGTCTGATTCCTATACTGAGACTTTTCCTTTGATGTTAATCTGCACCATTTATTTTATTTTTAAATAAATAGAAAAGATTTGAAAACGAAATTAATCCGAAATGCAAACTGAATTCATTTTAGAAAAAACTCTCAGTTGCACAATTCGTACGTTTGTCAATTCCTTTCACATTAGCAAGAAGTAAAAATACGTTTTTACTAATAGTAAAAAAAAACTTGTAATTATTAAGCAATGTTTCATATCAAACTATCAAAGACATAAAAATATCATTTTGTTATTTTGACGAATGTGGTACAAATGATTGAGCATGTAGTTGCGGGGGAAACGAAAATGTGGTACGTCTTGTCACTCAATTGTACAATTTTAATTATTAAATATTGCTTTTGTTGCAAATTAATCTAAATATTATTATAAAGTAAATTTTATTGCCTTAATTCCGGTAGATTTATTTTTTTTGTCATACTAGATAAAGTTGATTTAACTTGGAACAAAAAAAAACTTAAAATTTTTTTTTTTTTATTTCTAAGTTGGAAACTAATATTAATGATCATGTAAATACACCCACATTATATTATATAATTTCAAAATCATATTTTATTGATGTTACGATACATAATTTTCTTTCCTGATGGAAAAAAAAACTTTTCACAAAAAAGTTATGTATATAGTTTTCCAGCATGTGCTGTGCAATGTGTAATCGTAATGTATATTTATTTTACAAAAGATAAAGAAAACTTCAAAGGCAAGTTTCTTGTTAGAGCACAATATTAAAATAAAGTTTTTATGTGCTGTTTTTTTTTCTTAATGTTATTACAAAGATGATTAACTTTTAACTTTTTGAAAGAAAATACATTTGACCTGCATGTTTTACACATGCTTTGAGACTTAAAAAAAAATTTTAACATAACATTGCATTGTGCTCAATTTAAATCTAATTTGTGTATATTCGTTATCAGAGTTTTCTTAAAATGAATAGAATAATCATGAAATATGTTTGATTATAGAATTACCTGGAAGCTTGCATTACGAATTTTCTTTAGAAACCCAAACACAAAAAAAGCAAGAAGGATATTAAAGAAATAATAAATTCGCGAATTTTTCTTTTAAAAAGTTCTTACGCAAAAGTCGAATTATCTTAAAACTCTAATCATAATATACACATTTCGTGAACATACTGAATTACATATGATACAATGTCAAAACAAAAATTGTTAAAAAAAGTTGAACAATATACAGCTTTTTTATTTTTCCGAGAAAATTAATCTTTCTTAAAAGATCAACTAATTTCTTTGATTAACTATGATTGCAAAAGTTAAAACTTTGTTAAATAAATGTCATCACAGTCAATATGAATAAATTTTCCTTTTATGAATGAAGACTTCTGCTTTCAATGTCTTCTTAAAATCTTTACAGAAGGAAATCATTTTTAAAAGATTTCTGTATATAATAAAAATTTTCTTTCAATTACTTTGACAGATTTACAAAATGTTATTTTGAAAGAGATTAATAGTTGTTTATAAAGTAAATGATAATGTCTTAAAGAAAAACAATTTAATGAAAGTTTTTTCAAAATTAAAAATATTAAAGAACACTTTTTTTGCTTTGAAATATAAGTATATGCGTGTTTAAAATGTCAAGTATAAATAATAACAGTCAGTTTTGGGTATTCAATCTGGAATCGTTACTTTTCTATTCAAGACGTCAAAAAAGATTTCAAATCATTTTCGTAATAACTTAAAGAAAATGTTACTATTATACGAAATCTCGAGATACAATAATTATTAATATGTAGATGAGATTATATTTAATAAGCAAAAAAAAAATTGGACTAAGTAAACCGGCTGTGATCCTTCGCATCTCAGTAACACAGCTCAGCTTTTAATCGTATACAATTTCTTTCTTTTACTTCTTTATTATTATAATCTTTAATAATAACAATATCAACACCACTGTCTATAAAAATTCAAACAGCTCACTTATCGATATCGTCGTTATTGTTAAAATTACATTTTTTAAGAAGAAAAAAAAAGAACGAAACGAAAAACTTTTATGTTTATTTATTTACAACAATATATTTTTATTCAAGAAGATTTAAAACAAATAAAATTAAAATAGAATAAAATTTATATAAAAATTATTCAATTTTGTTTTTCTTCTGTTTTTTTGAAAATTTAATTGAAATTCTTTTAATATTTTATTACAAAAAAAAAAACAAAAAAAAAACAAAATATAAATGTAAAACATAATAATAACAAGAAACGAACAAAATATTTTAGCTTAAAGTTAAAATTCAATAATGAAAATAAAAACAAAATTTATACAAATTTAATTTTGTTAGATATTTATTTATTTTTTTTTTATATTTTTCCATGAAAAAAGAAAATGTACTTAAAAATTAAATAAAATTATCAAAAGAATCCTTAAAGTCACTCATCACTTGACTTTGTTTCGTATAAAATGTTTGTTTTATTTATTCTTCCTTTTTTTAATTTTTGTTTTCGTTTTCATCTCAACTTCTGCTCTCTGTTTTATGCTTAATGTTGATACATAAATTTTTGTAGCATTTCTTTAGCAAAATATTTATAAATTTTGGAAAACTTCTGTTAAATGATTTTGATTTTATAGGATTATTATTTTAATTTCTTTTAAATACATTCTTAATATCACACTAATATGTCCAAAGAGCAAAAGAACTATTTTCTAAAAGTTTCAGAAATTTACCAGTATGACCATAGGAATATAAATGTATAAACAATTTTCTATACTTTAAACTTTGTCAAGGTTGCAACAACCTTTTGGAACTTCTGCACAAAGATTTAGATAATGTTGTTAAATTACAAAAAAAAAAAAGTAAACTAACCTATACCAAAAATTAGTCTAAACAAAGTTTTATCTTTTTTGTAGATTATTTTTCACAGATGTATATAATTTCATCATGAATAATAAATAAATGAAAAATTACATAGAAGTGTTATATAAAATAATTTCATCATCAAAAAAAATTCTCAAAGATATACAAATGAAAAAAATAAAAATAAAATAACAACATTTTTAAAAGTTTTTAAAAGAGAATGTTTAACAACAAACAAAAGTGACACAATCTACTTCTTGTCACTTTTAATTAAATAAATTAAGTTTCTTTTTGTTTCCTATTTCAAAAATTTTTGGTTTCTGTGGTAAACCGAAATTACCTACATTCGATTACAAAAGTACAAAAGTCTCCAAATTAAGTTCTGATGATATCAATTTAATAGAAATAATTCGTTATTTCAATTATACATATATTTAATTCCCAATTAAAGAACAAAGTGTATTAAATCAATTTCAAATAATATTTATAAAAAGGCAAAATAAAATCGAACAAAGTGGTTTTATTGGAATTTGAAATTTTAATTTAAGAGATTTTTAATTTTAAATATTTTCAAGCATATTGTCTGTCATCTGTTTTTTCTGTAATTAACTTGAGAAACAAATTTAAAAACCAATAAGAAACATTTGTAGCAAGCAATAGTTTTAATTCATGGTTTTGTTTGCGGCAAATGACTACAAGCAAAAGTGCCATAATGACGCGGTCGACAGTGTAATACAGAAAAATTAAAGTTATTTACTGAAAGCATATGTATTTTTTATTTTATTTTTAAATTTCACTTTTAAATTGTTTTTTTTTGCATACGAAATATAGAACAAATTCAAAATTCTGTATAACATTTAAGTACCTAGATTTTTCTTTTTCTTTAATTTCTGTGAAAAATTACTCTATTTTAATAAAGATTCATTCGGTGACAATTTCTAACTTTATGTTGTTCCTTTCTCTAATAAATAATGTGAAAAATGCATCTCTGCTTTATTACTTTAGAGAATAAAACCAAACCAGAACTAAAAAGATTTAAGAGTTAGTTATACATTAAAAATGAAAGAATATGTTTTTAATGAATTTTTAGTATCATATATTATATACTTAGAATATTCGCATAACACCCTGGTGGAATTTCTTATCTGTACATATACAGGTAGTAGCTAGGTAATAATTGATTCATATATATTTTGATAATAATTTTTTTTCCATGAAATTATGTTGAATAAAATGTCATTAACTTGAACTTGAAATTAACTTAGCTAAACGGATGATAACGAAATAATGAATGATTCGATTTTATGTCATTGAGTTGGAAAGCTAGAAGTGAGATTCATATTTGCTTGGTAATATATTTATTTGCTTTTGGTATTTTGAGAAAATTTTTAAAATTATATTAAATTTTTGTAAATTAAAGACTGTTCCTGAAAATTTATCTTTCGAAAACCTAAAGATTTGCGTATAAACAAAATAACAGAAGAAATTCTAAAACACATCTGATTCATAATATAATCCATAAGATACTAAAACTTTTTAGAACAATCTATTTAGTTCTAAAAATTGTTTTTATATAGAAATTATTTATGTACATTTATGTTTTTTAATCCTCCAAAAAACAATTTTTATTTATTTTTTTTTTTTTGAGATTGCGCTTTGAAAAAAGCTTATACGCGTATTAAGACAACAGCTGATATTGTTTACATTTTGTATATAATGAAATTTCTAATCGAATAACAAACAATGAAGGAAATATTCAGACAAATCAAGACAATATTTTTTTAATTTAATTAAAAAAGAGATATCTAATATTACATGTACGATATTTATTTTGTTGAAAAAAGTCAAAAAATATTAACCTTATATTTATATGCTATCTTTTTTTTGTATATTTATTTTGTTAAGATTTATTGGCATAAAATTTAAACCACTTATGCGATTAAAGTGGTCAACAACTGACTTAATTTCCGGTATAAAGATCCAAAGCAAAAAATCCAAATTATATTTCTTCAATATTCAGATAATTTTTAGTTACAATGTTTTGAGAAAATATTGTTTTTTTTATCAACTATTACGAATTATTTTCAAAATATTTTTTAATGCAAATAAAAAAGTAATTTAATTTTTGGCAAAAAATTGTAATTTCTTCGCATTGAAAATAAGGAATAAAAAAAAATATTCACTTTGTAAAAATACTATATTTAGTTAAAAAAAAGAAACCAGCAATTATTTTTGGTTTTTAAAATTGCAATATATAAAATATACTTACATAAAATCATAAAAAATTATATAAAGTATATAATAATAATAGCGATGAATAAAATTATTAAGAAGAAAAATTTAAGATATATTTCTTTTTATGGCAATTTAAAAGAAGAAAAAAAAATCATGAATTTGAATTAAATTATTTTGATTTTCAGACGATAAAAAAAATTATTTGACGCCAAAAATTTGAAAATATTTCTCAAATATCTTTGTGAAACTAATGTCTTTGAATATTTTGTATGACGTGAATATAATTTAGAGGAAAAAGTATGTACATTACATTACTATCCATTTAAGATTGAAATTATCAAGTACAGTACATTTAATTATTTTGTGCTTTCTTCTATTTGTGTTTCTGGTGTTGATACCTTAATTCGATAAAATAAAAAAAATAATTACGATTTTCAATATTTTGTTTTTTTTTTTTTAATTTTTTGTTATTTTCAGCTGTACTATTAAAATTTTTAAATTACTTATTCTAATCTTATAATCTTTATAACACCAAAAAAACAAAAAAATTAAATACCAAATAGCAAAATCTCAACAAAATATTAATAATGATACCTAGCATAATTTTTAATAAATCATTTACATATTATGTAATAATGTAATGTGTGTATGATATTAAATATATGAAAGAAAACACAAAAAATTGTCTCTACGTCAAAAACCACATTCATCGTTCAAAACACTTAATATTTTTACAGACCGTACCTATACGTTATGTTTATTCTGGTATAAATAACTATGTAGAAATAAATTTGAATCCTTTTTCATTTCTTAAGCAAATATAATGGATTTGAAAAAAGCAAAAAAAAAGGAAGTCCATGTGATGCAACACAAATTCAATTTTTTTTTTTAATATATGAACATGTAACTAAATCCCATTAACATGATAAAATATTCATTACATTTTAAAATGTCAAAAAAAAAATAGAATAAAAGGAAATATATTGACATTTGCATCCACCTTCAATTCATTTTTCAACCCCCAGCGAGTTTAATACGACTATATATGAAATTAAGTATTTTCAGCAGAAAGATATAAAATCGTCAGCACAATGTCTTAACGTTGATAATTTTTTATTAAAAAGTATAAAAAATATTTCAAAGAAAATATTTGTTAAGAAATGTGGAAATTCACATACTAGTTGTTACAATTCCTATATAAATGAAATGTAAAAGTAAGTCAAAGTAAATTAATTAGTGAAATTTCCTTAAAACTATTTTGACACCTCAACTAATTAAATGTGAAAAATTTATTATCGGTTGATTTTCATTATTATAATGCAACAGTGATTTTTTTTTGATTATAAATAGCACCTCCATAATGTTTACATAAATGTAGTTTAAACATAAAGTGTATATATTTATATTGAGCTTTCCCTTTTGAGAAGTACTTAGTTTTAAAATACTACACTTAATTGAAAAGCTTGGTAATTGATAAATATTCAATTGATTTTAAATTATGTGAATTTTTTGTTCGTATTAAATTATTGTTAATAAACAACAACTTCAACATAAGCATTTTTTTGCCATCAGATAACACACTGAATGTAATCAAACGTTAACACTAACTTTAACATTCAATATTCAATTTAATCTAGAATTTTTTTTTATCTCATCTTTTAAGGACGAAAGGAATATGCTAAGATCTTCCAAAAATAACCCATTGATATATCAAATATATTATTTAGTATTAAGTCTCACCGCAGAATAAATTTATCAAAAAAAAGTTTTTAGAAAATTGGCATGTTTAATATTGTGATGATGTCTGAAAAACAGTGCCTTTATCTGCACTGATAATTAATGCAAGCAATTTCAGGTAATTTCTAGATAAACAACTAAACAAAAAGCACTTTGACGAACGCGAATGAGAACAGGTGTATAAAATCGATTAATTATGTATATAATTTGTTTTTATGTAATATGAAATTATTTACTTTATTTATAGTTGTTAATTGTAATACTTAATATCAGCTGCGGCAAAAAATTAAAAATTTCGACCAAAATAATGCTGAAAAAAATGTTTATTAAGATGATATTGCATGCTAACGTAATTTTTAGAATAAATTCTGATTTTATATCATGCTGCCATGTCTGTTTTTGTCTGTTCTCTGTTCATAATATTTACATTTATTATTTTAAGCTTTTTAAAAAAGATTTTTGCGTTTTCTATGCACAAAATTGTAATCAACATATTTGCACTAAAAGTATTAACATTTTACTATGCAGTAGCCTTTATGAAAAAATCCTATTTTAGATTTTATGTCATTTTGCAAGCTTTAATTTCAATATATGATATGTTACAATATTCTTTATTTTTCATCTTGTGAAATATTGAACATAATATGAATGATTATGATCAATTGTACAATACTTTTATATACATTTGTGTGATATAATGTAAAATTACTGGTACAAGATTATACAAAATTTTTTATTATCAGGATTATAGTATAAATATGTAAAATATTAAACTAATTAATAGAAATACTTTACCATCCACTGCAATTATAAATGTTTTCACAAATTTCATTTAAAATTTTGAATTTCTCAATCTGTGAAGTTTATTATCATACACAGAAAAAAATTTGCTCGTACTCATTACGTCAAAAAAGTTCGTTAATGACATTCTCGTTAAGATAACGAAAAATAATGAATACTTACGTTTTTGTAACGTAAATTTCGTTTATTTTCTTATTACGAACATTTTTTTCATTTTTAGTACTCGTTAAAAAAGTTCGTTATCGTTAAATACGGAAAACAAAAATTTCAATCCATAAAGAACTTATATTTTCCATTTTACACATTGCCGTAAATTTAGTTCATAGCTCAGTGGCAGAGTTGATGGATTGCAATGTTTAGGACAGTGGTTCGAAGCCACAAGCGGGGACATAAAAAAAATTATTAAAAAAAAATTAAATAAAAAAATTTAAAAAATAAATAAAAAAAATAGAAACATAAATAAAAAAAATTAATAAATAAAATAAATAAATTTAAAAAATAAAAAAATAAAAATAAAAAAAATAAAAAAAAAATAAAATTAAAAAAAAAAAATAAAAAAGAAATAAATAAAAAATTAATAAATAAATAATAAAAAAAAATTTAGTCTAGTAAAATTTTTCTTTCGTATTTGCGGTGTTTTTGCTGAAGAATTTGAAAGGTTTTTGGTTTTGGGGTATAACGAACTTTTTTAACGAACTACGAGCTTTTTTCAACGAAATGTTCGTTGTAGCCAAAATAACGAATTTTTCGTTGATTTTAACGAATTATTTAGTTATTAGTACGAGCAAATTTTTTTCTGTGTAGTTATTATTAAAATTATGTTATTTATAAGCAAGTTTGTTTTATCTGCAATATTTTTCTGCAGCAAATCAAATATCTGATTCGTAATCCCGAAATCAACCTGGTAGAAATTTCAATCATGGGCTCTTACTATACTATGACGAAGAGTCCCATTGTAAAATTTTAATTATGTGTGCATATAAATAACTTTAAAGATTTTTTTTTTTTTTTCAAAACATAGAAATGGTTTTGGTTTTTAATGAAATCCAGAAATTTTCTAAAATTTTCTTTAATAATTGCATAATATTATACAAAACAAATAAACATATTGAAAATCCTGTTTGTAATTTTACTTTATAAACTCTTATGTTATCTTATTCAATATTGTATCGGACCAAAAACGAAGTTTTCTAATTTTAATGAAAATGTACAAAGAACTTACTGTGAAAAAACTTTTTATTTGCCTTTAATAGTGCACATTGTGCGTGAATGGAATTTGAGAAATAAAATTCATAAATTTCTAACAAAAACAAGTATTTTATTTTATTCTTTTTGAATTTCAAATTATCTTTAAAGTTGATAAAATTCCATAATACTATTAGCTTTATTTTAATTATTGAAAAAGGAATATTTCACGTTTTAAATGCATTTTCATTGTTTCTTTAAACTTTTTTTGCATAGGAAAAATTTAACTAAAAAATTGAAATCTCAATGTGTCGCATAAGAAGAAAATTCTTTTGTTTTTATTATAAAGTAATTTAATATTATTATATGTGTTATTCCTTTTTAAATCAGTAAGGCCAGACATTTTGCCATTTGCTGATTATTTTGGCAACTGTTAAACCATATAAAATCTGTGCAATTTTCTTTCTTTTTTTTTTAATAAGTTTTTGTTATAAAATATATTCTTATAAAATAAAATTAAAAAGATCTAGTGGGTGGAGAATTATATCCAATGAGAAAATATTTACTCTGTCAACCATACAAAATTGTGCACATAAAATTTGACATTTCTATATATATAGAAATATTTATTATTCTCTATTTTGATTTGGCTTAATAAAAGTTCTTCTAATTCAATAAAGTGTTTTTATCAGAAAGAATAAGACCATATCCTTAATTAGAATTTATTTTGTAACTCATATATTATGTATGTAATAAATATATTCATTTCCTTCAGTAGATTATTTATTTATATAAAAAATACAAATAATATAAGTTAAATCTCGATTAACTCGGATAAATTTGAAACAAACCACTTATATTTTGATTTGATTAAAATTATTTTTTATGTGTTCTTGAAAGCTTTCATTTAAACATTAAATAACTTTTTTCTTATCTACGTGACATCAAATTCAAACATACACAATATGTATTTAAAAAAATAAAATAAAATAAAATAAAAAATAAGTAAAAGATAATATCAAACTTAGGTTGTCAACAAAATTATTTTATATAATTTATTTTTCAAACCGTCACCTGTATAATCACATTAAATTTAATGGGAATTATCTATACTTCAAATAATGTAATTCGTTGAGATGTATTGTGTTGGACATTGTATTATTACAAGATTTTACATTAGTTTAGTAATTTACAAAAGAAATTTATTATTAAATTACCAATATTTTGTATTCATTTCTATTCTATATTTATTACTTTTTGAATTCCTTATTTGGAACAGAGTTAAAAAAAAAACGTAATAATTACGAATACCGAATACACACATTAAAATTGTACCCTCATCTCATCTAACACAAAAATCAACAAAGTATGACCTACCGGACAGATAGCTGAGTACAAAAAAAAAGTTTAGTCTTGCTAATTTTTTAAGTTTATCTAAGATAGTTTCCAAAATATCATTAATATGTTTTTTAGTGATTAGTACGTAAATTAAACTAATTTTCCCATCACTGAAGAATAATGTTCGCAAAGAACACAATCTTAACGCTAAAGCTTGATTGTCTGGAAATGTCCTATACATTACCCTCTTCTCAGTATGTATAGAAAATGTTTCTTAAATTTGTATTTTAACGTTCTCAAGATAAAATTAAAATAAATATATTATGTACATAACATAAAAAAAACATTAACATGACAAAAACATATCAAGATTATGAACTTTTTGACAAGTACACACTTTGAAATGCAGATTTGTTTCATTAAATAAACAAATTTATATTCAAATTTCATCTCATTGTTTACAAGGCAATAAATTTTGTTTTCATTTTAGCCATTATCTATGTAGTGTTCTATTAAATATGTGAATCTATTAATAAAGCAAAAAATATATATAACATAAGCTTTAGTTTTATCAAAAATAACTTGGAGAGTCGTGAGCAATATTTTATGTACAATTAGCATATATAATCAAAGAAGAAAAATGATTTACACACAATAAAGTCTACAAAAAAATTTCTACAGGGTTTTGCAAAACTGAGCAATTTTTTATTTTGAATTTTTTTTTTTTTATGAAACATAATGAATTATTATTAATTCGTAGGTTAAACGATCAAATGTAATAAAGGCAAATATTTATCAAGATTATAAATTTAATTGACATTTTAAGTCCAAGGAAAAATAGCAAAACGATCTTATAAAAAAAAAATTTAAAAACTTTAATTTAGACTGAAATTTTAAAATTTATACAAAAAAATACTAGAGTTTTTCGGACAATTTTTTTCAATTAAACTATCCTCATTGGCCTAAGATACGCCAGCTTAGAGAGAAGAATACAAAATGAAAATATTATAAAAGCATAATTTTAATCAATGAACCTAAATGAATAAACTAACTAAGTTTTGAGATACTGCATGGCTTATAAATAATAATGTGCTAATAATTGAATTGTGGAGTAAAATTTACAAAACACAAACTGAAATCTGAAATACATCTCATTCTTGGTTTAAGCTAGTACAATCTGAAGGATAAGAAATTCAATTACTATTTATTTATTGGAATCTCTAATGAAATTTCTAGAAATATTTATTTTTCCATTTTCCCAGAAATGTTTTTCATCAAATATGGCCTTGAACATTGGTCGAAATTCTGTTAATATTTATCAAAAAAAAAATTGAAAAACTTCAAAATGAGAACATTGTAGGTTTTTTGTTTGTTTTTAATTAAGATCTCTTCCTAGAATGTTCAGCACGATTAAAGTTCAAATAAATATGTACTATGTATTTATGTCGAAAAAAAACAGCATCATGTTCTTAAAAAGTGATCAATTAAATATTTTTAAAATAGTACTCTTCTATATCATTTTTTTATATAAATATATATCAATTTTTTATTATTTATGTAAGTATTTACTCAATATTGTTTTTTTTAGATCAGTATGTGAAATATTTTTTTTTTGTTTACAGAATATCGAATCTTTTTGTTTACGATAAGAAAAATACAAAAACAAAATAGTAAATGGGAGCATTATACAGACAGGGAGAAATATTAAAAAAAATAATAAAATTCTTTATCAAAAAGGTTGATTAACTTTTAGCATAAACAAAATGAAAGTTCTTACTTGGGATTCGATATATATACCTACATTTCACAGAGTTAACATTTTTTAATGACAATTCCTACAGTGGTAATGACATTTAAAATAAACTATTTTTATTATAATAATTATGTTATGTTGGCATATATGTAAGTTAAGAGTCATCGAATAACGCGAATTTTAATCTTTAGACGACAAAAGCGCGACGTTAAACTTTATTGATCACAAAGGGGCACTGATATTTACTCCAGATATTAAGTTTTTTTTTTAATTTTCATTTATATGTGCGAGAAAATGTTATAAATTCAATATGTCTCTAAATCGTAAATAAAATTTTTTTTTTATACATATTTATTTATTTTTAAAGTATTTTTAACACATTCACCAAACATTTATTTAAAAGTTATCTCTATGAATATCTCTGATTAAAAATGTAAATTAAAAGAGATATACATATATATAAAAAGGTTGGTATATAATTATGCAGTTATTATACTTATAATATTATATTTGAAGTTGATTTTTATTATAGCTTTTAATAAAAAAAATTATATTATATTATAATTCTTATTTTAATATTCTTATAATGAGTAAAAAATTATGAATATTTGTTTTGAACACGATATTCCGTCCGCATATGACTATGCAAATATTTGTTATCAAAGATGTAGAAATCAGAAAATTAAATTAAAAATTATTTACGTCACTTCACAACAGTGTCGTCATTAACAAATTAAAATCGCGATAGTGAAATATGGAAAATTTTTGATTCTGCAAAACCAATTTTAAACTTAACTTCATATACAAAATAGAGATTAAAATAAATTAACGCTAAAATTGAAATTCTTATCAATAACACCAAATTTTTATTTATTTCAGCTTAGCTACTGTTGAGCAACAATGTGGTGATTCCCTTTGATCTACTATCTTTTCTTAATATTATACACTTATTGGCCTTATTGCTTGCGGAATGACGTAATGTGCTCGTTTTTTAATATCAAAACTAGACCTGCTAACAATATACGCATATTATATGCAAAACAAATAAAAAAAAAAATTTTTTCTTTTTATAAATTATAAGAAAACAGAACGTTTTTTTTTTTTTCATCATCATCGTATATGAATAAATAATAATAAAAAAAAAAAAAAAAACTAAAAATTCAGAGCAAAATGAAAAAATACAAAAAAAAATAAAATAAAATGAAAAATTTTAATGTGAAATTTTTTAATTCTCTTTCGATTATTGGAATGGCTATACGTGAATTAAATTTTACTCATTCTCTGATTCTTGATAAAAATTCAAATTCATTTGATCAAAATTTAATTTCAAATAAATTTGTAAACAAAATAAATAATAATAATAATAATCAATTCTTATTGAAATATGAAATAACGTAAATAAATGGTTTTTTGAATTTTTTTTTTGACAAATGAAATATAATTTTTTTTTTTAATTTTTTTTTGCAAAAATTAATTTATAAATTAAAAAATGTAAATAATTTTTAATATATTATTTAAAAAAAAAAAACAAAAACAAAAAAAAAGAATTTTTTTTTGTTTTGTTTTTTAATAATAAAAAAAAATATTAAAATATTAAAATCAAATGTAAATAAAATAAAAAACCAAAAATAAAAATTAAAAATAATTTTGTTTTTTTAATTTTGCAATAATTTTGTTTTTCACTAAAATAATTTTGTTTTTCACTAAAATAATTTTTTTTTAATAAAATGTAAAAAAATAATAATAATAATAATAACAGAAAGTAAATAGGAAAACCCAAATAACAGGAAAAAATAAATTTTAACAGAATAATTAAAAATTTAACAGAAAAAGTAAAAATAACAGAAAAATTAATTTGAAGTTTATTTTTTTTTTTTTTTTTGGCATTCTCTGTTTCTGATTTAAAACAAATATACCTATAAATATAAATTAAAAAAAAAAAAGAAATATTTTTTTCCTGAATAAATATAATTTTTTTTTTTTTTAGTGTGATTTGAATTTTTAAAACAAAAACAAAAATAGATTCTTAAAAAAATAAAGAATATAGTAAAAAAAAAGTAGTTTTATTGCAAAAGGAAAGCATTAATTTTTTTTTATTTTTGGAAATTATTTCAATAAAATTAAATTTAAATCGTTTTTAAAAAAAGAAAAGAATCAAAAATTTTATAATTTTTTATTTTATGAAATATTGAATGAATAAAATTTTTCAAGTAAGTAAAAAAAAAAAATTCGACATATTAATAACGGTTATATAGGAAAAAACAATTTTATTTAACAGAAGTTTATTGTCTTTTCATAATTTTTGCGATTGTCGTCTTTGTTTTTTTTTTCGAATAAAATGATTGCTAAGGAGAAAATTGGTGCCAAAATGTTATAATTAGGTTTTTATTTCCTTGTCCTCAGTCAGTGTTAATAATTTGGGTAAAAAAACAAATCTTTAGAACTTTGCATTATTATTGTACTAATATAACAAATGTTATAATTACTACTGTAAAAAAAAGCCGGGTAGTTATAACAGCAACAGGTTATCTTTAAGTTAATGCTTCCACTCACTGCGCAATATAAAATAAATTTTTTTAGAACGCCGGCCGCGTCCATGTTAAAAAAAATATATATATTTCAATTTTCAAATCTAAAATTAAAATTAAGTCATTGAGTGAAATATTTTGTTTTTTATATGGAAGAAATAAATACATTTTTGGGATTCCCATTATCAAATAAAAAGAAAATTTCAACAGGTTTAATAATTTAATTAAATATACATTTTTTAGTATTTATTAAGAAATCAACGCTAAAACAATTTCTTGTATAATATTATTTGAATTTTTAAAAAGATTTCAATATACAATATGCACGAGATGTCATTATCATATATTTATAATGTTCCGAATTGGGGGTAAGATGACAACTAATACAAATGTTAAAAAAGGAAAAAATTTACTATAATAATGGGAAAATTTGGAAATATAATTTGAAAATGTATTGTGATTTTTTTTTATTATTTTTTACATAAAAATCTTACGAGTTATTAATTATTTACTGTGCGTTAGTCTTAAAATCAACTTTTGAGATAATTAAAAATTTGGAACAGTGTAAATATTATTGACCGTATCCGGTTTATTGAAAAATATATTTTCAGGCTCTAAAGGCCTTAAAAATGCAATAACAATGAGCCCATTTCTCCATATAAATGTTCCAAAATAAAAAAAATAGAAAGACTTCAAAATCTCAAAACTAACGCCCTTCTAGCTTAGAAAGGCAAAATGTTGTCTATCGACAGAGTTTATTTACTTATTTTTTCACTTTCATTTATACATAATTAATGCATATTAAAAAATTACTTATATAAAAAAATAGCATACAATAAAGGGAAAAACACTAGAAAAATTCAATAGAAAAAGATTGCTTCCAACAGTACATAATCAATCATACTGCAGCTGCATGCATATTCATCAAACTATCAAAATGGTCATTAACATTTTTTGAAAAGATGGTGTTTGCGAATTAACACAGGGATAGATAAACATGTATTTTCTATTTATTGCGGTTTATGACTCTATCTAAATATAATTATTACCTTGCTCTCTATATTAATCTGAGTATATTATACATAATAAATATTCATTACGATTTCACACAACTTTAACCTTAGTTAATTATCAAAATATGTGAATAAACAAAAAAATTTTCATAAATCAAATATGACAAGAAAAATATTAATATTGTATACTACATTATAGTGTAAGACTAAATACCTACATTTCATTTCCACTTTCAAAGATTCGTCGAAATAATCAATATTTCAAAACAAAACAATATAATAATGTATATACATTATGAAGAATTCTAATTTTTTGTTTTTATTAATTAGCTGATTTAATTGATTCCCCAAAAAATATGACCATATAATAACAAAATAAAAAAATATTCCCAAAATATAAATTGTTATGTTTTTTTTTTATGTATTTATTACTATTAAAATTCACTTATTGCGGTTAAAAATAAATCATTAAATTCTAACTCCCAATCCACACCATTAATGGATTGTAATTGATATAATTGGTCTATTAAGACATATTAGTATAAGATTATTTTTAGAAATAATATAAAAATAAGTTCATTAATCAGTTAATGTCTTCTGTTTTTTTTTTTTTTTTGTGTGTGTTTTTTTTTAAATTCTAATGTTAAATAACTAAGAATTTTATGCGAAGAATTAGAAAAAATAAATGTTAACACTTCTGCTTCTTATATATTCAGATTAATTTTGTTGATTACAAATTTCTGATAGAATTGTATGGTCCACATTTAGCTATTTGGCAAATACAAGTTTTTGCTCTAAATCAAAATTAATTTAACATCTTAACTCAAATCTGCGAACAAATAGACCTTAAAAAAACCTTTACATCAAATGACCTGTAATTAACAAAGAAACAAAAAAAATAATTATGTCAAAAATTGATGATTTCTTCGGTAATAAATGTTACAATAATATTAAGTTTGTAACAAGGAAGTGAAGACTAGTTTTTATGTTTTACCTATATGGAAGTTATTAGTTTTTTTTTATTTATTTCTAATTTTGAATTTTTTTTTTGTTTTTAAAACATAATTACAATTTTACAATTCAAATGAATATTTAATTGACCCCATCAATTGAACTTTGTATAAGTCATAATAATTTTTTTTTGGTGCAAGACATTCAATATCATGTGTGTTTCAATCTGATAAATTGAAGAAAATTAAAATTTAATTTAAATTTTAGTGCGAAATATATCAAAAAAGTATAGTAGTCCATTTAAAACTACATTGACTGTAATTTTATTAGGTTTTATATGTAGAATGCCAAAGAAAAATCAAAGAGAACATGATAATTATGATAAGGAAAAATTGCACAAATTTTAAAGATATTTATTATTAGCAGCATTATTTTTATATTCATAAATATAATAAAATAATTAATTCAATGTGAATGTACACAAATTATAATTTACATACATACATAAGAACATATGTATTTAAAAAATATCTATTAAAATTACAATAATTAAATTTATTTATAATTGATTTTTTTATTTGTTATAGTTGCTGAGTATAGTATCAGTAAATACGAAGATATTGATAGTTCTTATACAGTTAAAAAAAATTTATATATATATTTTTAATTAATTCATTCGGTTGATCACTCATATTAATTAAATATTTTTCTGTAATATATTAAAATATGTACAAACACATTTGTACATTAAATTAATAATAGTGCAAAATATGTGTATTTCTAGATACGTTTACATATAAAAAATAAAAGATAAGAAACTTACTTGTTGCCAATTGATGAATTATTTTAAATTCTTAAAACTAAGCAATAAAAAATTCATATACCTACATTAATTATACGTATAAATCTTAAAGTTTGTAGATGATTATTTTTTTATATTTATTAAAAATTATCATAAATAATATTATAAAAATCTTGATATTTCCTTAATATTACAATATACAATCTGATTATTTTAAATCATTTATTTCAATAAGTCTAATTTAATATTTTGCGTTCAACTAATATTTTCGAGACATAGTGTCTATAAATTAAATTTTTTATAGTATGTCAGTAAGACATAAGTAAGTAAATTTTTTTAATTTTATTCAGTTCAAGAATCAATAAAATCAATTCATTAATTCGTAGTCAATTCATTAACACATACATTAAACCTACTTATTTTTGGAGAATTTCGGAATTAAATTATTCCCTTACATTGATATAATGCCCTTACAAATTTCAATCGAAATTTTTCTAATTTAAAATTTTTAAAATATTAACAAATTCACATTAAATTTCATGTGCATAAAAAATTCAAAATTAAATAAACGTATAATGAGTTTTACAAACATTTACTCAAGAAAAACAATTTTATCAAATGTGTACTTAATATTTTAATATTTGAATACTTTAATACCATATTTTGTTTAACTTCTGCATTATATTACTGTACTACAAAATATATAATATTCTAAATTCAAATGAAAGTAATTAAGTGGCGACATTTATATAATATTTTCTTTTTCATACTAACATTATTTTTTTTTTAATATCTTTGTTTTTTTTTGGGATTAAGTTTTCTTTTGTTTTTTTTTTTTTGTGTCATACTATACTATTACGTCGTGGATAAAAGCTCATATTATGAAAAATAACATTATATTTATAAATGGTTATACGGTAATAAATATGTTATAGGGAAAATAAACTTTTTCATTCTCTATATTATTTACTTAATGAAGAATAAAAACAAATTTAATCATTTCCAATTTTTTCATTAACAAATTCAATTTAACTGATTAGAAAAATTTATACATGCAATAATTTTTGTATAATATTCGTTTTTATTGTTAAACTTAATAATATTATAACTAAATAAGAAACACATTATACTATGTATATAATAGTAGATTATTGTATATGTAAACTAAATTTGTTATTAATTATAAGAGTTCTGTATACACAAAAATACATTGACACGAGTCAATACTTATATCACGAGACCGAAGGTCGAGTGATATAAATTGACAAGTGTCAATGTATTTTTGTGTAAATACAGGACGAGTTGTATAACAAATTTTGTTTACATATCCAATATACTGTTTTAATGCGTAGGGGAGAGGTAGTTGCAAAGAGAGAATATTTTTTCTTCTCATTTTTTCTCTTTTTTTTTTTTGTATTTGGCTGTATTGAAATATTGTGAGAGATATTATGTTTGTTTAGGTATTACGTAATATTCAATACGAAACATCTAAATGATTTCATTATTTACGCTGATGCATCTAAATTTTTTCATTATATACGCTGATGCATCTAAATTTTTTCATTATTTACGCAGATGCATCTAAATGATTGCATGTGTATTGACGCATATAATACTCCATTTAGTGATCTAAATTCTATAGCACTAAATACAACATAACGATCCCCAACGAATTAAATGTATTTATATAAATATTTATTTATTGATTATTTTCCGGCAAATTATGTGGTGCCAAAATGATAAATAAATGTAGAAGCTTTTTTTCTTTTTTGATTTTTATTATACAAAACTCTCTTCACTTAACGCCATACACGGAGATAAATTAGAGGAAAAATAAAAAACAAGAACATTTCAAAAATATATTCAATTTGAATATTTTATAGTGATAAGAAAATAATTTAATTACGCATTTCAAAAAATACTTATCTGCCAAAAATTATGGAAAAAAAATTTTTTTGGGGAATTGTTTTCATCAACAACTGATGAAATGACTGAAATTTGATTTGAAAAAAAAAAAAAAAACTAAAATAAAATTATGTCAATTTTCTTTTTCTAAATAAATATTATGTGTAATAATAAAAAATTATTGTACGCAATCGAAGAAGTTATATATGTTATTTTTAAGCATTTTATGAATAATTATTATAATATATGACTTTGTTATGATTAGATTTCTTATTTAAATATTATAGTGTTGACGACATTTAATGTAAATATTTACTTCTTGATAAAAAAAAAAAATTTAAAAAAAATATCAATGTCATATTTTGTGAGACAAAAATTTAAATGACATATATGTAGATTATTATGTATATAATTTTTATGCTGGTTTTTTTGGCAAATTTCAAATAAAACTTTAATTATAGTTCCTTTCCAGTTTATGCATTTTTGATTAAGATAAAATACTTATTTCTGTGGCCTTAAATCCAAACATAATAATATAATTATTAAGAATGTTTTTTGAAATAAGAAATAAAAGATGGTGCGAAAAATAAATTTAGTATGTCAAAATGAATTCCTATTCGTAAGAAAGCAAATTTTTTAAAAATAAAGGTTGCCTCCATTTTCAAATAAAAAGCTTGAATTATGATTAAAATAAAAAAAAATATTTTCCCCATTTTCTTCACTTCGAAATTTGCTGAAAACGATAATACCCTAAATATGGCTTCACCTTCAATATTTATTATGTTCACTATAAGTGTACTCTATCTTTGCACCAACAATTTTTTACCCACTCACAATAAATATATGTATACAATTCTACAACTGAAACTATGCAAAATAAAATAATAATTAAATTCTTTTATTTCTAGCATGGTTCTACAGCGCCAAAAGAGATCAGCTGTCGATATATTAATTGCATTTATTGCCGTTCCATTGCTGATCTTATGCGCTTTACAACTAGAGAAAAATATGCAAACAAATTGGGAAAGCCGTGGCGAAACGAAATGGGTAGTATTTGTATTAGGAGTTAGTATGTTGCTAGTAAGCTTATTAATTTGTGGATATGTAACTCATCGTCTTGGCATGTGTATGTGGGTAGGACCAATAGAAGATACAAATTCAAATGGAACAGGATTTCCGCATGTAAGTTTATATTTTCTTAAGATTTTTTTCTATCTCAATCAATTGAAATCCCTGTTTCTATGTTTCTTATAAATTCGTTTAAAATTATTGACTCTTTTTTTTTTTGTTTTTTTTTTTTAGATAAATTCACAAAATGATATACTGAGGATCGTCGACACACTTCCACCTAGTTATGATAATGCAACAAAATTTGATATTTTACCGCCAGAGTATGATTCAATTATAATTAAAATTGAAGATTTTGATGAAAAAACAAAAATGAATCCAATTATTCATATTTAAGCAAAATTTTTGAAAAATATTTAGAAATAAATCTACATTTTTTTAAGCTCACAATATGAACTTGGTTCTGAGAAAACAAAACCAAAAATTCATTAAAAACATATATTACCTATAATACTACTTAATTTTAAAGTATATACATATTTCCATTATGTCTCAAAAAAATTATATTTTGAAACTTAAAAAAAAATTTACATAATTTTAATTAAATTTATATATTTTTAAGTATTTTGTGAATTTCATTTAAACATATTTTGTTTCTCTGAAATAGTAATGAAATTATGAATTAAAAATTTATTTATTTTTTACTCTAAGAGTAATTATAATAATAATAATAATGTAAAAGAAAAGTCTAAATTTTAAACAGTGTTATTTTGAAGTTTGTTAAATTTTTAAAAATAAAATTCAAAACATAAAAGAAAAATTGAAAATATCATTCAATTAAAAATAGATTTTTTTATTTATAAATAAGAATTTGACTTTAGCATACATGCCTATACATATAGGCAATCTTATAAAATTCATTACTCTTTCTTAACAACTTTTATAAGAGTCAAAGATGACTGAAATAATGAGCACACATCAAAACATAAGTTCAACGAAATTGAGTTTTAGTCTGTTTTTCATCAAAAATGAAAAAACTGACTATATCTTTTCAATTTCTGTGGCACTTAAATACGTATAACTATATTAAACTATTAAAGCTATATTAAACTATATTAAACTATTATATGCGCAGTCTCGTTCACACAAGTGTGAAATTCTCGAAGCTCGTACAAGGGAGTTATTTGCTCTCAACAGGGGAACGGTCGAAATTAAAATTTATATTATTTAATTTTTTTTTTTTAATTTTTGCAATGGATTCTGATAAAAATTAGTATGTTAGAAGATGAATGTCTATAAAAGGATACTTGAAAAAAAAGAAAAGCCCCAATTGAGTCTAAAGAATCGGACTGGAGGGCTGAAAATAGATTACCATAAAAATTGTTATATGAGAAATGTAGATTGAAGGAACTTAAAAAAGTGTTTAGCCCCCGATTGTGTCCAAAGAAGCACTTCATTTATAAGGTATATTGTTCTATATTTTTTAATAATTAAATATAAAAAATATTTCATATTTTTAAATAACCTGAATTTAAATTCTCTTGTCTTTCAAAAGAAATAGTAAAATTTATTTCATATCACTTTTCATTTTAGTGAATAAATTCAGCATTACATATATCTATTATCCTATAGTATACATAATGCCAAACAAATTAAGTAGCATCAAAATTCATTAGCATTAAAATAGAATGTTATATCATTTTCAATAATAATTATTATTGTTTGAAAGTCATAATAATATCTAATGATTACATTTTGTTTAGAATTTTATATAAATTCATCAATCATAATATATTTTCATATATTGTATAGTTGTATTTTATATATTTTATATTTCTATTATATTTATTGATTTAATTTAAAATAATAAAATTCATGCTTAGGAGGAAAGGAAAGAAAAAAACCAACTAAGTAATTAGTAACTAATGGTGTAGATTTTATAAATAATTTTTATTATATCTTAAAAAAAAATACAAAAATGTTTATTTAATATCGTTAGAATTAGAAAATAATATAATATTATTTGTACACCTAGGTGTAAAAATTATTTGGAAAGAATATTTAATTAGTTTTTTTTATCGTTTATATTAATAATTTATTTTTACATAAAATTATTATTTCCTTTTAATTTTTTAATTAAAAGTATTAAAGTACGTTTATATTCTAAAATATAATTTAAAATTAAATATAAATAATTAGCTTGTGAAGTACTTTTAATCAATATTTATTATTTGTTTTTACATACTAATTTAATTAAATATATATTTGAACAGGTGATATTAATTACTAATTTAATAGATATTAATTAATTAAAGATATTTATTAAAATGATGTAAAATAGTGTTCATTATTTTGGTTTCATAACAATATATGTTATTTCAAAAATTAACATTTTTTAATTTTAAGACATGAAAATCATGTAAATTTGATAGTAATTACGCAGAACACCTATATCCAAAGTAACAAAAACATATCCCATTATGATGACTGAACGCCGCAACTTTATTATTAGATGAATAAAAAATATAAATATTTTGATTGAAAAGTGTCATAATATTATATATTATTAATATAATTGGTACTTACTTGTTAGAAAAAAATCCATTAATGGAAAAAAAAATACAAAATATTATATATTTATATAAATTTAAATTTTACAAAAGATTTATGCGCAGCTGAATTTATTTACATATTATTAAATCGGACACTTATTTGCGCAACTTATAGTTTATGTATATATATGTATATAAAAGAATAAAGCAAAAACTTATGCAAATTTTAGAATTGAGTGCTTGAAACTAAAAACAGATTATAAGTAAGTTTTTTTTTTTTTTAGAAAATCTTAGGATTCTTATAACATTGCTTGTCATTCAATTAGAAATTACCTCATATATTTAATTAATAATATATATTGTTCTGCTGATTCAAACACAAACTATACGAGATTAAAACCTGAACATTTGTTGAATACGAACGTCAGATTATTAAAAGAATTGTAAACATCAATAATATCTGCACAATCAAAGAGGTTTAAAGATAAAAATGTCCAAAATTATTTTTGTTTATCTTTTTTAATTAATCTCAAGGGCAAAACTAACATTTGTCTGTCTTAAGAAATTAATTATAAAAATTTATCAACTTATATTTAGTTAATCCAAATGGTTTCCTTCTCAATTGGTTAAAAATTTATATTGTAAAAAGAAGGCTCAATTGAAATAAAATCAACGAAAATTTAAATTGCATTGGAGTCAAAAAGAAGGGTGAGTGGAAAAGAACATCTCCAAAAGACTAAAAATATTTCAATAGTTCTATATTGTTTATTGATCATTGTTACGGAGAAAGGTTTTATTGAGCAGTTTATTTATTTTACATTATTAAACATAATGTGAAGAAAAAAAATTTAAGCTAACAATTTCTCAGTTCTAAATATATTTTGCTTCAATATTGTTTTTTTCTATTAATAGATATACGGAACTGAATTGAGGAATTTTTAATAAATTGTGTTCGATATCGTCGCAATTAATTATCGCCGCAATTAATATTATTAAATAATTATTAACTAAAACAATACAGATATTATGTACTGACATATTTTTTCGTGTGTTTACATTTCATCATAATGTATATTTTGCTGACTTGAATTTATATATTCTTCATTCAGTATTTCGGGAACGTTTCACCTATACATCTTATATTTCGAGCATATAACAATTTAGTGCTAAGAAACATAAGAAAATGTTATTCTAAGTTAGGTAAGTCTATTATATTAAATTCAAAAGACGAAGTTCGTGTAGTTCTACTGTTTGAAAAAATATATAAATGAATAATTTTAAAAGATAAATGTAACATTATTTTAGAACCCAAAGTCATTCCCATTCAACAAATCAAATTAAAAATATTAATTACCCGTCCTTGCCTGGTTCAAATATCGTATTTTGGTCCAAGATTTATCCATATATATATTTATTTCCATTTACTATAAAAATCATATAAACCTTACATTATAAAGATATATCTCAAATCGAAACTATAAGACGAAAAATAAATTTATATGATTTTTAATTTTCATCCTGTCCATGTCCAAGGTCAACCAAATATGTTTTTTTGTTTATTATCATAATATCAAGAATTATATCTACAAAATTACCCAAAACCAAATTTCTAGAAATTCCAAAATTTTTGTAAATTATAACGTGTCCACTTTAATTGATTTGTCTTACAAAATTAAGATTTAAACGAAAAATGACAGTTTCAAGAATTTTATTAAATTTATGAAACGAATTTGAAATTGTTATAATTATTTTGCTGTATCAGCTTTTTTTTTGTATGTATACCTACCTACCTACCTATTAATTTTTATTAGTCAATTAAAAAAAATTCGTGCAAATCAGTCTTTAGTAGAACATCGAAATCAAAAATGCCTTATAATTATAATAAAACACTTTAAAAACCAATTAAAATAATATCACCAACATATCAAAAAAAAAAAGGTAAACAAAAAATTAGTCAAAACAAATCTGGTTTTTTTTTCCCCTTTGATTTCTAAGCAGCATTTGAATAAATTGTTTTTTTAGTGTAAATTAATTATATAAAAAGCATAAAAAAAAAATTAAAAATAATGCTTCAATATTTCATAAAATATTTCATAAAATAAACAAAAAAAATCAAAACTGGTTCCAAAACTCAATAATAATATTTTGTTTTTTTTTGTTTTTCGACAATTTAATTGATTTCATTAAGCATCATAAATAACATAATAAACATAAATAAATAAATCTTTTTTTCATATAATTTCAAAATGTATGACAACTTTTGGGCTTCTGTTCGAATGATAATTATGTTTTGTCTAGAAATTAAAAAAAAAAATTATGTTTACTATAATATTATGCTCCAAAGAAAATTAAAATGTACCTGATGTAAATATATAGTAAATGCAATTATTTATTTTAATTTTTCCTGTAATTATCTAAATATAAACTAAAATTTAGCATTAAATATAGGATTACTAAACTTAAAGAACCCAAAGTTTATGTGACATACTTTACATACTAACATTTTTATGTGCTATATACATTACTGAGAACTACTGTACTTGTAAAAGAGTTAAATAAAGTATCTTATGGGTCTCATTCAAAAATAAAATATAAATTGGAAATTAATCACTTGGTAAATATAATAATTAAAATATCTTAATAAATTTAAAAAATTTTTACTACAAACTTTCTTTTTAATGAATAATTTTTGTTTATTTTTATGAGATTAACTAAATAACATTCTACATTTACTATAATACTATATAGTAACTCATAATCACAATTTTTTAATACAAAATTCTTATGATATTAATCATACAATTTAATCAAGCAGGTGGATTTCCTAAATTTTTTTTTTATTAAAAGTTACATGAATCATTAATGATAATGAATTTATTTATTTTTATAAAAAAAAAAAAGTAATAAAATTTTTCATTATCATCATCATCAGCATTTACCATCAACATCAAGTTTTATTTTGTGAACATACCAATGTATTAAAAATATCAAGATATATAATATTTGTTTTAATAATGTCTACTACTATAGTATACATATTTAATAAAAATCATTTACATAAATTATTTTTAACTTCATCGGTCGTGGATTTGCATTATTGCTTTTATATCACACGGTATATACATATTATGTTCATTTGTATCCTATTTCCGCCTTGTGTTTGATGGTAATGGTTTTCTTCTTATTGTAATATACAGGTGTTAGATGTCTATAATTAACCTTATATTACCTTATATTACTCTGCAATCATAAGTGAGCATCACACTTTTGATAATATTATTTAATAGAGACATAATATCATTAGTTGTCAGGATTATTCATAGACTGAAAAATTTTTAGAGCCATTTAAGATGAGATTATGTAAAATTATTCTAAATTTTTGTTTTTTATATATTGTGAATTAACTATCTGAATGTAATAATGTCAACAGCATAAAAGAAAATCAATAAAAATAAAAGTGAAACATAAAATTTATTATTCATTTTAATCATTTATATACATATATGTATATATATATTTTTTTTAATTTCATTTTATTATTTGCTTGAAAAGAAATTAGCATAATTTATTATTTGCTTTCAAAAAATAAGAAACCAAATATTAAAAATGAAAAAAAATAAATAAAATTGTGAAATTTTCTTTTCAAGTTTATTGTCCTACCTATATTATATATGAATGTCTTTTTGTGCCTGATAAAATACTTATAATTTATTTAAATGGCTTGACTTAAACTAAAATCGAAAAATTAAAATGATAAAATAATGATTTTGTCTTTTTATTTTTTTTTACAAATCAATATTAGCCTAACTTTTTTTTTATATATATGCTTTTAAAATCTGTTGGCAGTTATGAGGTAATCATCATACATATTAATGCCACAGAATAATGTAACATAGAAGCTTCAGTTAATATCGTTGTCATTGTTATGAAGTATAATTATAATATGATATAGTTATCATATAGTTTCAATTTCAAAAGCTTCTGTGGGCGCTCTGGTTCTAATTAGCCCCAGTTCTAACTTTCGTATCATTCCTGATTATGATTTGTGAATATCTTGTTAAATTTATACTTTTGTATTAGTTTTTTCCAATCAATAATGGTCTGGAACTCTTTTGCTAGAGAAACTTGTATTTTAAATCGGACCTTTGTGGACTGAATTTTCTGTAATAGTTATGTTTAAAATGTTTTCACATTAAATATTCGAATACAGAACAATTTTTATACTATGGAAGAATTTTTTTTTATATGAAATTTATAATAACGAAATGCTCAATTCAAAAAAAAAATGAAAAGTGATGGTGTTTTTTTTTTTTGCTTAACACGATTAAAATCTGCTTAGCATCATTTTTACACACTATTTGCAAAATAAAGATATTTTATTTAAAAAAAAAAAAAAAAAAGCAAAGAAAAAACTTTATTTATTTATTTTTTTTTTTTTTTTAATTTCAATATATAAAAAGACAGAATATTTCAAATTAAGTTTTAGTTTGTTTTAAGAAATTCTTAAATCAAAGTCACGATTTTATATAATTTCGAAAATCCGCGATTTTTTTAAATAAAAGTTTTGAAAAATAAATTTTTGTATTTTTGTTTTTTTTTTGTGTATAAAAATTAGAATAGAATTTTTTGTATAATTATTAAAACATTAAAGATTTTATTATTATTAATATAGTAGTTATGAAACATCAACCTTTAACGGTATTTGATATTTATAATTTGGATTTTATATATATGAATTGAACAAGTGAACTCAATGAATTTTTTTTTAACTCATTATATTGAATTTTGTTTGTGAATTAAAATAAAAATAATAATAAATAAACAGTTTTATTTATTTTTTAATTTGAGAAGAATGAAAATAAAATTATTATTATTATTATTTTGACAATATACCTAATGTACCTATTTTATTGAAACAATGAAACACATAATGGCATGATGTTGAACCTTTTTTTGAAGTGAAAAAAAAATTTTGGACACAAGTCTGATGAAACTTTTTGAATAGAAGAAGTTTTAAAAATAAAAAATTAAAATAAAAACAAAGCAAAAGTTAAAAAATTTTTAAAAAATTATGATTTTTGAAAAATTTGAGAAAAAATATATTTTAAAAAAATACAAGACTATTATATTTTTTTTATTAATGAACTGTGTATGAAGAATAATAAAACAAAAATTATATATTTTAACAAAATACTCTTTTTGGATATTATGAAAAATTCTGTGTTTTGAGGGGCTGACTTCAGCTTGCATATATTTTCCTTCAAACGTTCAAAAGAATTTCCCATTAAGGATTAAAAGTTGCAAGGGAGAAATCAATAATAACATAAAATAACTATAAAACCATAACTAATTAACTTTGAATCATATTTCGGGGCCCTTATTACATCGGTGGTATCTGGTATAGGTGGATCCGACACTAGGAGTTTTTTTTAAATAAGTACAAACACAAGTACATATTCGCAAAAATTTAAATATTCAATTAGTATGTTAGCTTTTTGTAAGAAAAATGTTTAAAAGAACCTCTTCGCAAATTGTATTACGAACAGTTAAATTATTCGAAAATATTATTTTCTATTTCAATCGAATTATTTTTTTTTTTTTTTTTCATTTTTAATTCTAGATTTTATTCGCTCTATTGGCATTTTATTCATTTCATTTGATCGAAGCAGATGAAATCCATTTAGGCCCAATTGTTGAGGCCGCACCATTGCCATTGCCTAGAAAAATTGATCCAAAGGCAATACCAATTGAAAGGAAGGAAATAGATATTATTCATGTTCAACCGATTGATCCTGCAGCACTTGTACCAATTCGAAGGAAAAAAATTCGATCACGTATAAAAAATTCGGTTCCACAAACAATTAATTTAATTCAACCCATTACGAAAATACACAAAATTCGAAATACAGCTTCAGCAAAAATTGAACCCTCCACAACGACCACGACAACAACAACAACAACTACTTCAGCACCAACTAAAATGACAAATTTAAAAAATGAAAATGGTAAATTGCAACACTATTTGTACGACATCAATGGAATGAATAAACAAGTTGTCAAGCGTATGACATATGTTCATTATGCCCCAGATGCATATCCAGTTAATTATAAGTTGGCTAAAAATAATGGAAAATTTCAAATGAGCAGTTTGAAAACACTTAATTCAGATAGAAAAAAGAAAAGCTTAAAGAAAAAGAAAAATAAAAATAAAAATTTGAAAAAAAAATCAGAAATTTATAGAATTAAATATAGTTTATAGGAAAAATTTTTTTCTTTATCTTATATTTTTCATAATGAAATAATAGTCGTATAGCTTTAAGAATTTAATGTTATTTAAATTATGTTGTCTATTAATATTAAAAAAAATAAAATAAATAAATAAAATTAAGTCAGAAAACTTTAATCATTTCTTGAAACAAATATGCCAATAGAAGATATTTGTTTTATATTATCAGTGGGTTACTTCTAAAAGGTGTACAGATACAGGAGTTCCTGAAAAATAGAGACTTACCTGTACACAAAAAATTCTTCAAAAATGTAGAATGAACAGAATTTTTTTTAAACTAAAAAATAAGTTATATGATCGAAATATTTTCAATAGAATTTGAAGGATTGGGCATTTGTATAGCTTTTATGATTCGTAACTTCTTTGTTACGAGTTTTCAGCGTGAGAGAATACATTTTTTCTATCATCACCAATTGATTATTATTCGATTGTGGAGATTGTAATAACATTTTTTGTTAATAAACTTCTCTTTCTGTTGAGACTATTTTTAGGTGTTGAAATGTATAAAACGAACTGTCCAATATTACCATCGGAAATGGATAACAGTCTCATTAACTTAAGTTATGTTACTTTTGCTTCATATTAAAAATCATAATTAATCTCCGGTAGTTTTCAACATAAAACATTACTGAAATTATGCAAAAATCAATGAAAACACATTTTAAATTGTACTAATTAAAATAAACATTTTATTTTCATTTTTATGGTATTTTTTTTTTTTTGTTTTTTATTAACAATAATACATTATATTTAAGATCATTATTTTTTAAGTGTTATTTTATATTTAAATTTTTTTTTTATTAAATTTTTCAAATTTTTTTTTTGTGATAATTTACAATACATTTTTATATATATATAATTTTACATTATTATTTTTTAGCCAAAATATCTACATTTATGTTTTTTATTCATTTATTTGTTGTTTTTTTTAAAGCGAATTTTATCAAATACACAATATTATCAAAAAACAAAAAAAAAAAAAAACATTGACCAAAAAGACCTGATCTGATGATGATCTGTCATTTTCATTGACAGAAATTTCTTAATTTTTTTTAAACTTCAGGATTAAATTCCTTAAATAAAATATTCTTTCTACTTGGAAAAATAAGTTATTCAACATACATGCGACCTTGTGAGTTGTGAAATGAAGTCAAAATATAATCAAAGTATCAATCACGAAATGTTAAAACTTCAACAGAACTCAAAAAAATTATTATGTTAAAAAGATCATTGTAAAAAACCCAATAAAACTTCTGGAGAGATAATAAAGTGTTTAATAATAATAATATAATTTTAATTGGAAAGGATTTAATTTTACACATCTTTCTTTACTCTTAGTTTTAAATTGAAAATGAATGTATTTTTTAAGTAAAAATTTCTAAAAGATTGGTAAACTTATGATAATGAAAGCCTCTTTATTAACATTATAATTTCTCTTTTATATTTTAACCCTTTGATTGTAATAATATCATTTAAATAACACAGTAAGTTTTCTTATCAAGTCGAAATCGAATGGCAGTAATTTAAGTATATTTTTATAATTCTTATAATCCAATTAATAAACAAAAAACAATATTTTTTTATCATTTAAGAGTTGAATAATAATTATGTTAACGTAACGTAAAATAATATAATACAAGAAATACAACAACTACTCTTTATTATATATATACATTAAGTTTAAGTTCGTTTTTTGTCAACGTTATTTAAGTGTCAACGTGATCGTATACATGAAATACCTATATTATAAAAAAGTCTTATGAAATCGTCATTATATCTCCTTCAATTGAATACTACGTTACGTATTATATTCTTTAAGTGAGTACCAGTAACTTTTTTTTTTTTTCAACTTTTGTTAAGCAATTCGGATTGATACTTTTGATTACTAAAATGTAGGTTATAATGAATCTTAAATTTATATATACTCAGTTTTTGATGAATATAAACTTGTAATGATACACCAAAAGCTACGTTTTATTCTTAATTTTTATGCCAAGAGCAATACAATTCTAAAAAAAAAAAGAAGAAAAATCACAAAAACCTCATTTTCCATCGATTATAACCAGCCAATGGGAGGAAAAACTAAATACCTTTCTAATTCAAATTTTTAAATATTGTATGCATTTATTCGTCTCAATTTTTTATTTTTAATTCACAATAATAGTTAATTTCCTTTTCAATTGAATTTCATTATTCACCTAACTATATCTACCTAGAAGGATGCTTTGAAAGAGAAATTTTTTAAAAATATTAAGTTCTTCTATTGATTATGAGACTTAAATTCAAAAAAATAATAATTTATGAATGAATTAAACTCAATTAAATTGATTCTTATAAGCTTCATCATTATTATTATTAAAAACTACATTAATATAGTGTTTCACTTCTATCATGTATAGGAATTTTATTAATAATTTTAATTTCCAGCTTGCTCTTATTATCAATATAAATTTATCAAAAAAAAAATATATATAGCGAAAAAATTTGCAAGATATTAGCTAAAAAAAATCACGAAATTAAATTTTCAATAATTTTAATTTCAATATAAATATATATAAAAGTTGTACAATTATCATTTTTATTTATACAATTAAATTAAAAATTTTACACATTTCAGTTTATGGTTATTTGCAGAAAAAAAAAACTTTTATATTTTCTATAATTAAATATTATAAAGTCATAGACCAATGAAACATTGCACTACATTTTTTAGCAGCAGAAAGGATCAAAAAAATTTTATTTCAATGTTTCCATTCTTAAGAAGGCATAAAAATTGTCATAATTATTACTTTAATCTTTAATTGTAAGTACATAATTTAGAAAACAGGAAAACATAGAAATATATCACCAATTAGGTAATTGACAGCGGCGAAAATTATAAGTTTAATGATTTGCAACATTGTAAAAGTAATGTTCGCCTCAAAATTTATTCAAGACTTAATTTTTACGAACAAAATTTTGTCGGGCCGATTACTGAATTAATTTGAAAATCATATATCGATGAAATTCAACGATAAGTCTGAAATTTTCCATCCAATAGGTGGGAGAATATAATTTTGGTGCTTGTATTACTGATATTACTAATATTCATCGTATCTAGTCAGAAATATTTAAACAAAAGTATCTACGATTTGTCGTCGTATGATTATCAAATATATTTCTAAAGAAAAAATAGATGTACATAGATTGGTATTTTTAATTTAATTTATAACGATTTTTATAAATATTTGTTTTTTTTTTTTTTAATTTTATTAATTAATTCGAATTTATATCACATAACAATAGGTTCTGCAATTATCAACAAATGGCAGTAACTAAAACATTCAATTTAGAAACTTGGGGCAAATTGTTTTTTGAAATGTGTAAATATTTTTTTTTGAAATTTTTAATTTTTTTGAGAACATTTCTCCAGATTAAGGTACATCATAGTAAACTTAAGACTACTCTTAAACGAATGTTGTAATTTTTGTAAACTAAAATTTTTAACTTATATTTTATATTGATAATAACATATTATTTTATGTGTTTCTAATTACATTCTAGAATTTTAAAAATTAAAAATATTAAGTAGACTTTTAGACATTATTTTTTAAGATAGTTCAAGTTTTTTTTTTTTTAATTTTTTTTATTCTCTTAAAACTAATAAATTCAAATGAAAATTAAATTTTAAAATCAAAGAATAAGTTTTATTTCAATAAAAATCAATAATCAGTTTAATTTTAAAAATTAAATCCGAATTTTGTTCACAAATGTTAGATTTTGAAACTTTAAGGTAGTTGCAAAAGTTAGAGAAGGATATACGGATGAAATTTTTTTTTGAATTAAATCGTACTGAACAATTGACTGTCACGCTTACGAGATGTAATCACGAAATTCTTTATAAACATAATAAAGTAAAAAAAAATTGACAATTTATTAATGTCATTAAGTGGCAATCTATTCCCCAATTCAATGAAAAGTGCAGCTTGTTTGAAAAACTTATACACAAATTCAATTTATATAACTAGATTCTCGAACAACTATTATTTCTTAGCAGTAAATTTTCCAATAAATGTGAATAATGTTCAGTAACGTATTCTTGTTATAAACAAAATAAGTAAAACCATGAAATAGAATTGGATGGAATGCAGGTAACCTTTCGATTTAAATTGTTTTTTTTTCAAGAGAATCCATTTTGTTTTTCAGTAAATAATTAATATGATATTGTTAATTCAAAAGTTGTAATATTATATTTTTTTTGTTCAACTACATTATTGTGTTTAAGTTCTTCTGTAAAAATTTTGAATATATTCGCATAATTGAGAACCAAAAAAAAGAAATAATAGTCATAGAATAACTATTTTGGATGTAGTTTTGTAACGAAATTGTTATATTTAGTAGTAGTGTTTAAATATAATCGAAAACTAATTAATTTTGTAGTGTGAACTTAAGTGGATGCTAATTCGGATCTTTTATTCTTGTAAAAGTTAGCAAATTTACGAAAAATTTTAACTGGGTTACAAGCGTTTCATCTAGTTTTTTACAAATAGTTGAAAGAAACAACATTCAAATGTGTTGATTTCTAGTTTAATATTAAATGTTAATTAACATTATTACATTATGACACACTTTAAAATTTTTAGTAATTTAGCTTTTTACTAAAATTTACTACGTAATTAATTTAGTGTAAGTATATTTAAATATTTATTCAATTGAAGTTAATATTGAAAAACAACTTCGATTAATAGGAATATTAGAAAGTAATTGTCTTCTTGATAAGGTAAGTATTTCCTTAATACACGTCATTTAGTCTTTTTTGACTATTCATGTCTTAATTACAGATTATATTAATGTTTTGATGACCAGTATTCTTTTATTAAAAAACTTTAGGTTTAAGTTTAATATTTATTTAAAAAATTATATCTAGCCTCATAATTTTTAATTAAAAAAAAAAAAAGTGTTTAAAACTAAAAAAAAAAGCTACTGTAGGGCCGTATCGAGTTTTCAAATTAATAAAAATGTATTCAGTGAACCAACTTTCCTCCTTCAACTCTTGCTCATATTTTTCGTTTTAGAGATAATCAGTTCAACGTTGGTTATATTTTAAAAATGTGTATCTTAATCTTTTATAGAATATTTTTGATTTGAATGTAAAATTAATTTATTTTTTTTAAGGATGTTTAAATTAATATATAAAAAATTTTAGAAGTGAAATTCACCGTAATATGTTCTGATTAAAACATTAAATAAAATTTTTTAAAAGAAAACATTATTTTTGTATAAATACAAAATATGCAGTTAAGTAAATTTTATAAAAATTATTATTCATAATCGTAAATAAATAATAATATTAAGTTTTTATGTATTGTATTAAAAAATTATCAATTTATTTCTTTGTATGTAGTTTATAGTTTTTCTTAATATGTACATTAGATTTATTTTTAAATATATACACTGCAATGTAGGTATACATTTACTGAATATATACATAATATACATATTATTATGGTGACTGATTTTTGTTACTTAATAACTATTACAATTTAGTTTCGGTAAGCATCTTCAAAGTTCTCCGATGCAACAATTTAGTTTTACGCCTCTATTTGCTTTTATTTAAAAATAACTTCATTTATCATAGTTAGATCTTGTTTCGGATAATATGCTAGCTAGACTAATTTAGTTTGTGCCTGTGAAAACTGAGATTGATATAGAATAGAAATTAATAGTAACAAATGTTTCGTTTCTTAGATTGTTTTCGTATACCTTTTGTAAATGTATTTTCAATACAAGTCATATCAGAGATGATACATATTTGAAGAAACGAAACATAATTCAATCATAATTCAAACTTACACAGAGCTTAATAAAATTACAAAAAAAAGCTACAATAAGGAAATTCTAGATCGTACATCAAATAATTTTTAACTTATTTATAAAAGTTTCAATTTTATCAACAAAAAAAAAAAATAAACACTATCTGTTCAAAATGAATTTATTGATAGTTTTACTGATTTTCAATGTATGTAAGTATGTTTCCGAAAATAGTTTTGTTAGAAAAAATTTTCATTTCTGAATTTCACACTTTTTTATTAATTACACAATATCATTTTCAATATTATCAGAATTAGATTTATTATCACATGTTTTTTTTGGTGTGTTTGTTTCCACAGTAGTATTTTTTTCGTCCGTGAATATTTCATGTGGCATCCTTTTATAATTGTGTTGTTGACTTGACAGCGGTTCTAGGACTTGTGCATTTGAATTCTTCTTTTCTGTTTCAATTGTATCATTTTTAACCATTTCAAGCTCTTCGTATTCCTGAGATTTTGAAATTTTCTCATTCAGTTTTCTTACATCAGATTGAATAAATCTTTTTCCAAACTTTTCTTTGGCAGAGTTTTCTTTATCCCCCTCATTCAATGTATCAGTAACATATTCTTCCGATTTATATATTTTTTCATCCTCGTCACATTCAAGTTCTGAAACAAATACTTCTTGCGACTCTATTGTTTCTTCGGCTTCTTTTTTTATATCAGGCTTAAATTGTGGTTCGATAATTTTTAAATCTGTATTTTGCTGTTGTTTATTGAATAAAATTTGTTTCCCAAATTCTGTGAAATCTTTGAATTGCTTTGATGCAACTCCAAAAAAAGAACCATGACGATTATTGGTATTCACAACAGTTGTTATTGGTTCTACTAAATTTATTTCTAGTTTATTTATATGTTCGGAGGGATTATTAATTAATAATTTTTGTACAGAGGGGCCAGAACTTTGCTGCTGAAGATACTCTTGGCAACTGAGGTCAGACTTGAATTCTTTATTATTAGTCTTAAGCCAGGAAAATAATGTCGGTGGAGAGTTTTTTCGAAATGGCATCATTTGTTGATTATTTAATAACGGCGGAATTGTTGTTATTGGTAATTTATTTTGCTGATTATATTGTGCCTGATTAGAATGATGATTGTGGTGATGCTGTTGATGATGATGACCTTGATTGCGAGAAGAAAATATATCCACAGGATTTTGGAAAATGCTAAGTAGCTTATCTACCGCCGATTTATTCTGTGGTAATATGGACTTTTGTACAGCACCTGCTGATGACTGCAATTTAAAGCGTTCATTTGCATCACTTTGTTCACAATCATCGGTTCTTTTATTATACATGTTTGTTTCTATGCAATCTTTGCCATTCCGATCATGATTTGTATTTAGATCGTTTGTTATTAAATCGTATTTTAATTTGTTTAATTGTATATTTTGATCAATAACTTCGAAATTTCTGTCCTCAGGAACAACCTTTGGAGAACATAAGATAGATTCCAAATTACTTTGTTCGAGTATTTTGTGGTCCTTTAACATTTCAACTTCTTCTTCATTTAACCCTATTAAGAAATTTTCTTTTAATTCTTGAAAACAGATTTTGTTGTCGAGGTATTCTTCTGAAAATTTGTGTACATTTTTATTTCCCTCATCCGAAAGTTTTAAATTTTCATCTGCTTCTAATTGTAGGATACATTGAACCGGTGGATCCTGTTGACATTCTATATAATTAAAAATATCAGAAGACGCATTATTTATTTCAGAACAAGGGTTCAACATTTTGAGATCATTTGGTTCATTACTTAGGTTTAAAGTTTCATTATCATTAAAAATAATCAAATTTTTCTCTCCCGAATCTATTAAGCTTTCACCATCTTTATGTTCCATATTATCATTACTTAGATAGGAGTTACTTATTAGATTGTCAAAAAAATCATGAGAGCTTTTGTTTATATTAGACATTTTATCTATTTCAGTTATATTTTCAATTTTTTTATCAATATCCAGTATAAATGTTTGAGTTAAGTTAATAATTTCTTTGCTATGCTCAAGTTGTTCTTTCATTTGATCGAACTTCAATAAAACTGAATCATTATCAATCACATTTTTATCACAATTTTCGTTTTTATTAACTATTTCATTAAAAATACCCTTTGTGTTATCACATTGGTGCAATGAAGACAAATTAAATTCTGTGTTGCTATTAAAATTTTGACTTGGAGAACTCGAAAACTCTTCCATTCTTTGAGTTGCTTGTTCTGTTGACATCAATTTATTAACTGTATCAAAGTTTTCGGGTTCGACTTCAGGAACGTTTGATTTATTTTCGGAAATTGTGGTGAAACTAAATGGTGCACTTGATGTTCTTGAAAACTCTTCAATTTCAAAACTTGCTTCGTTATCAGTTCTGCCAAAAAATTCACTTGAAGCAGTATCTTTATCTTCAGAATATTTGTTGGATACTATTTCATGTAAAAGGATTTCAGTTTCATTTGAACTATCTTCTAAATTTTTAGATTCATCACAAACAATTCCAGAATCACCTAAGTTATCACTGACAGATTTCTCAATTTCATTTGTGATTGAGTCGTGACTTCCATTTATGTTATCCTTTTCGTTATCAAGTTCTTTATTATTTTCATCATTTCTTATCACAGTTAGTAACGGTTCATCGTGAAAATCTGTTGTATTAGTTTCGGTGTCAATCATTTCTGGTTGCTGTTCTTGAGCAAAATCGGGCAAGGATTTAGATTTTATGAAATTTTGTTGTTGCAATTCATTGCAATTAATGTTGTTCGATGCATCTAAACTGTGATAATTTGAAATTTCATCATTAACTTTAGTTACACGGAATCTAGATTTTCTGGCAGCCGGAATTATTTTTCTAGCTAGTGGTAAATTTTTTTGTTGTTGCGATGATTTATAACCACAAGAATTCGTTTTCGTTAATGATTTTTGTAAGCTATTATTCAGATTAACTTCAGCCGAACAGTTTTTATGATTACTGGTATTATTACCAGTTGTTGATGATGGGAAAAAATTATCCTCGGAAACTCGAAATACTTGAAATCGTGATTTTAATGGACTGGGTACCGGTGATGTTGATGGTGAGATTGTTGGCGGACTCGGTAATGGTGACCGTAATCTAATTCCCGATTTTCTTTTAATATCCAATTTCGAGGGATTGGATAAACTTGTATTCGAATTGTTAGTAGACAAATTACTTCTATGCTCTAAAACATTGATTGGATTTATAATACTTTGGCAAGTTAATGAAATTTTTCTTGAATTAAAATATCCATAGCGTAATTTAGGATTCTCACATTTTTTCGATGATGTGGATGTTGTTGTCGTTGCTGCTGCTGTTGCTGTTGATGATGACGTAGATGATGATGATGATGACAATGAATCCAAAAGTTGTTGCATTTGTTGCTTCTCATTATGTGAACAAAGCGATCGAACTTGATGCAAAGCTCGGGAATAATGAAATTGTAAATCATTTGCTGGTTCCTAAAAACATAAATTAATAAAATGATTAAATAAAATCAAATGTTTAGATTTAGATTTAGGGGGTAGAAGACAACATAAAGGATAAAAGACATAAAGGATAAAAAAGACATAATTACGCACAAAATTCTTGGGTAAAATAACATCAAATTGTTTACCTGAGAAAAATGGTTTTTTTCAGTGGAAGATTCAAATTTTCATCGTGGGGCACATTTAGGCATAATTTAAAATAGAGTTCATTGTCGAAACAATAAAGAAAAGCATTAACTATCGTAATTATTTATGTCAAATTTCAAAAAATGAAGCATTAGTTCATTGTAAAAAAAAAAAAAGAATCGAGTGGCAGACACTTATAATAGTAATATAAAAAGTTAACAATCTAATGCTCCATTTAATCGTATTTCTATATTTTAATTATATTTCTTACCGATATCCTCTTTGGCACATCATCGATATCAATTCGTGTCACAGATTTATTTGATTTCAATGCTTCAGATAAGATATTCAAACAATCTACTTGAATATAATTATCACGAATATCAATTCTTTGTAGAGTACAATTTCCGCCGAACTGCAAAATGCTTGCTAATCCGCGAATTCCATCACAACTCAGATGGGCAGATTGTAGTCCCAAATTTGTTACTGTATTATTCATTTTTAAACTATCTTTAACTTTAAGTACAAATTCATTGCTCAAGCAATTTTTTCCTATATTCAATAATTCCAAAGATTTGGTAAGTTTAAATAAGTCTGCAATAACTTCACTTGATTCACGTGTAATATTGTTATTCCATAAAATTAATGCTCTCAATCCTCTAGGTTTCGAAAAATTCGGGCTATGAGTTTCATTGGAAACCGGTTTTTGTCGCGTCAAAGTATCATTTTTAGTTAAATTTTCACGTACATTCTTTGAAAATGCTGGTTCACAACCATCTAATGATGTGTCACTGCTCAAGCTATCCGAACTGTGCGATCGTAATCTTTCTACAACACACGGTGATGGTGGTGTTATAGTTTTCGGCAATAGATTTAAGGAATCTTGCAGTTGACTGCCACGAATGTGTGAAACTGTTTGAAAAGCTAAATGAGATAATTGAGCTGGCTGTTTATTACAGACGGGTGACGTTGATTCAGATATTTTGTTACCTTCGGACGAGCTTTCAAAAAATGCAGAATCAGCTGAATGTGCCGAATCTAAATCATCACTTAATATACTGCTACAAGAACTGCTACTAAATACGTTTTGTACAAGAGTATCATTTTTATTTTCTACATTCATAGCGTGTGACGAATTCGTTTGGTCCTCAATTATTAACGAAACAGACGAATTTGTGATTGTTTTATCATTTTCAGAAGTAATATCATATTCTGATGACGGAGTAGGTGTTTTATTTATCAAATCAAGAGTTGATTCCGAAGAATCACAACCCATTAAAATTGTTTTTATTTCATCATCTGGTGAAATAACAATCTCTGGATCACATTTTGGTTGTATTCTTAATAGTGCATCTAACATAGATCTACCATTAGAAGAATTTATTTGTTGAACCGGTGAATCGTTTGCATTGAAAACTGATCTTTCATCAGTTTTGTTATTGAACAAAGTAGGCAAATCAATTATTATATCTACCTCTTTCGAATATAAATCAATATTTGTTGATTGCTTCATTAAGGCAATTGCAATATGGTTGACACCTTCATCCTAATAAATATAAAATTATTATTTTTTTATAATTTACCTAATTTAATTTGTTTATTCTTATTTCATATTTAAGTGCTTATTTACCTGAATATTATTATTACTTATATCCAGAAATTGTATATGGGCATTAATTTGCAATAATTCAGCTAAATTTACAGCATCTTTTACTGATAAATCATTACATGCTAACCAAAGTTCCTTAAGGTTAGAATTTTTTTTAAGTCCAGTACCTGAAAAAAAAAAATTCAATAAGAAAATATATATTTATGAATATATAGTGCAAACACAATGAATTTTCGTTTTATATACTACTTACATAAATGCATAATTGGTTTTCCTTGCAAGCCACAATGTTCTAATTTAATAGTGTGCAATGATGAATTATTGAATGATTTTCCTAAATTGGATGCATTTAATTCGGAAAGCGGATTACCACGTGCTGTTAACATTTGAAGTGCTCGACTACGTTTTATCATTTGAATACATGATTGCCAGCCACGAAACGATATCGCTGGATTATCAGAAATATCTAATTCGGTAGCAGCTTCATAATATTCAATAATATCAAACAATGATGGTGCTGATATTTCATTCAAATTGCATGTAGAAAAATCTAATATTTCATAATGAATTCTTTTAAAAATTTCCTCAAATGTTTCACAATCATCTGGAGTTAAATTATGATTTTTCAATGAAAATATAGAATGCCGATGATTCTTCGACAAATCTAATGATTTCAAATGTTCTATAACGATGTCAATTGGTTTTGTATTATGCTTTTGGCATGAAATTTTATAAATTTCAATCAATTCTTCAATATGTTTTACAGATGAAGCTTAAAAATAAAAATGCAATAATTAGATATAAGTATAGTAACATTAAGTATTATTTATAATATTATTTTAAATTTTAGAAGTTATATTAAGATTATTTCGGATTCATTTTTGTAGTACAAACAACTAAATTACTAAATACTTGACTATTTTATTGTGAATTGAGAAAGCAACAAAATGTAAATACACTCAGTAGATCAGCGTAAACGTAATAATATACCTAGTATAAAGTAGGAGATAGTGTATAATGGAAAGGATAGTATATACAATGAATTTACCTATGTGCAAAGCTGATCGCAGACCTTCTTTCTTGCAAAGTAACCAAACTTATAATACTTTTATAATTTAATAAATTTCGGAATAAAAACTTCAAATAATTATTTAATATGAAAAAACGTCAAAAATTTAAAATTAGAAATGATATCACAGGTATAGTTAAAAAACTGTTTAAACTTATTGTATAATGTACTCAGGTAAATATGTATCTTAGAAATTTTTAAATTTCTTATATTGATTTTTAATTGAATAAAAAAAATAATAAAAAATTCAAAGTCAACGACATAACGATGGTGTGTTACAACGTCAAAACAATATATCTTTCTATTGATACTAAATTCAATAATTTCAATAAATTTTTTTTATTCTTTTTTTTTATATTTATTTCATAAATAACAAAATAATATATTTCAAAATTTATATATATAAATATATGTATATATAAGAATATAGTTTTTCTTTTGACCATGAAAAACTTTAACTATTTAACACATTTTCAATGTCTATAAAAATTAAAAACAAATAAAGGAAAAAAGAGAAAAAATACGACAATCAAATAAAAGTTTAATATAATAAAAATTCTTGTACAAATACCTTTGAAGGAATGTCAAATTAAGAAAATCTTCTTATTTTATGGAACTAATTTTTTAAGCGGAACTATTAAGTACCAGACCACTAGCAAAAAGATAAAATATCTGCATAGGTGCACAGAAAGAAATTGAAGTACGCGTGCAGACACCAATGATGACATTTGACAGGCAATTGAATTTATCTAATTAATTTTAGAACTTTGTCTGTACGATGAAGATATATTAAAACAAAAAACTGGACAAATATAAATGCTTAAGTATACTCAAGTATAGTTTAAACAAATAACAAAAGTTTTCTTTGTTTCATTAATTTTATTTTTCAAATGTACACTTTACTTATAATTAAGTTTTTTTTTTTATCGATGATTTATTTAAGTATAACAAGTAGAATATTGTAAAAAAACAAATAAAAAAATAAAACAAAATTCTCTATTCTATAAATTTTATATTTAATACCACCCACTATTTGCATAATTAATTTACTATTAGACTTGTTTATCATTTACAACGACGATTAACATAACATTTTGAAAAATTATAATTTCAATGAATTTTGTAGTTAATCGAAAATCTTATTTAAATTGATTCAATTTGTAATTTTTTACATAGTAATTAGTGTTATTAGTGTTTTTTTTTGTTCAAACCGGCCGGCCCTAATTGGCAAAAAAAAAATTTAGCTGAAAAATAATAAGTAAATAGAATATAAGGAATTTCTTTTATATAAATAGATAGTGCTTAATAACGTAGTTAAATAAAACAAATTTTTTTATTGGTGATTGATAAGACATTTCAATAATATTATTTTGAAATTTTCTAACAACTTAAACTTTCTAGTTAATTACTTAATTCTATAAAATTAAAACACTTTAAGTGTACAAGTGGCAAATGGATAAGTTGAATACAAATACTGTAGCCTATGTTGAACATCAAACGTCGATCCCTTACTCATAAAATATGATATAATTTATAAATTGGTATTTTGTTCTCATTTAAGCATCGTTCGAGGCCTCGTTTCACAAAACGTATTCTATTAAAATTGGTTTTCATATTTTCGATCAACTTGAAATTTTATTTTTTAAATAAAATTATGAATTGTTACTGGGTGAAATACACAAAAAACTTAGGTGAATGAATTCTTAAGCCATCAATGAATTATCTTCTGGTGGAATTGAATTCATAAGTTAAGAAACTCAATTTTTTTTTTTTGCTGCACACCTTTATTGTTTTCATAATTTTTTGCTACATTAAGTTATATCTATATGAATAAATTCATACATATCGAATAGGTAATTATTTTTTAAAAAGAAAAATACAATACACAAAAATCTAAAATTATAAGAAAAAGAAAACATTTCTTTTCAGTTTTCGTTTTCAATTATCAATGACCAAAATAAAATAAATAAATAAATTTATTTTAGAAGTGTCGCAAGTAAATGTACGAAAGCAATTTTTATGAACAAAAAAAAAATTATTTTGGCATTCTGTCAAAATAACATAAATATTTAACTAAGTGAGTTAAAATTTTAAAAATGTTGTAGTTTGAATTAATCAAAAATTAAGAATAATTTCTCAGTTAAGCTGTTATTAATTACAGAATATTATGCAAATGTTCCTTGAACAACTTAAATTATTAATTAACTTAATCTTACTTTTTGAATTGTTTCAAAAAGAATGATGATAATACTTATAAATCATGGAATAAATAAATATTACTATATAGTAAGTTCTTTGCATACGTATTTCAGTATTTTGTGTCATTATGGCTTCAATTTTTGCTCAATGATTACTTAGTAGATCTTACCCTGGATCTTACCATTGCATTAATTAATAATAGCATAGAAGACGAGGAATAAGTTCAGTTTCATCTAAACATTTTTTTTTTTTCGAATATTTGGAACACCATACCTTGGAGGCTTAGGAAATTTCAAGGTAAATTATCTAGATCTTTAAACAAAACGTTAAGGTTCTTTTTAACAATTATATAGAAATATTTTATTTAATTTTAATTAAACAATTATCTGTCTATCGGATCAATTCACTTTATTTTCTTTATTTAGAAGTGTTAAATTTGATAAAGTTCTTGGATGAAGTTTGATAGAACGTTTAAAACAAAATGTGTTAAATTAAATTTTCGAAAATATTATTTTCATCATTTTAATTAAAACTATAAATAAAAGACGATACTTATGTTTACTTATATATATTTATATATAATTAGTTACTGAGCTTCTGAGAAAAGAAATTTAATTAGGTATGATAAATAAATTTTATTATTTTTTATTAAGTATAAAAGAAACAATATTTAACTTCTCTAATATTCTTAAAACTTTAAAGAAATGTGAAAAAAGTTATTCAATCCTTGAATTCACCTTCAGCGAATAATATTTTATTTTTCTCCCAAATTAATACTGAAACTTAATAATGTCGATTTTAATTAGAACTACTAATTATATTATTAAAGATCATATAAGAATCAGGATAAAACCATTTCCAAAATAATCGACTTTAATGTAATTACGAAATCGTTTCCTAGTTAAAAACATATATATATTGTCCAGATGCTTTGTACATATTTACGTGTAGATTTCAATTTAGATTTCAATTTAAAAATATGCTAACAATCGAATTTTGACTATACTTATTGGCAATTTATATATAAGAAGATCCTACTAGCTACAAAAATTCAGTCAGCTCAAGCTATTTTTTTGGCTCAATATTTCAATCTAATAGTGTAATTTGTCGGTTAGAAAATACATTTGAGAATAGTCATAAACTTTTTTATTAAAATTTATTTCTGCATTTTACTCCATCATACATTCTAAATTGTTAAAAATATACATTTGAGTACATATATAAATTTAATTATATGGTGCCTCCAAGTCTATTAAGAAAAAATTAAAATACTTAATTGAAATTGAAATTCAAGCTCATGATTTAGTTTTAACAAGATAGTAATAATATAAAAAAAAAAAATATTGAAATAAATCCAAATAAATAATTATGTCAAAATTTCTGTTATCATCAGAATCATTACAATTAAGTAAGTAAGTATCAACCTATAATAATAAAAAAATTTTCTTTTTGTTAAAATTATAAAGATAGAGACAATTTCAATGTGTTTCTATTTTTTTTTTTTTTTTCAAAAATAGAAAATTTGTTTATTTACCACCAAAAAGCCGAAAAAAAAAATACCATCCTCTAATTAAAAAAAAAAATAGACAAGGTGAAAATGCGAACATTGAAAACGGCATATTATAATTTTCAAATTAAATTTATTTTTGGAAATTGTTTTGAATTTTAAATACGGGGGTGATTCTAAAGAAAAAAGTCTTAGGTGTATATATACATAACTACTTATAGACTTAAGTATAGACATGAAAAAAAAAAAAGAAGATGAAAATAGTTTTTTACATTTTAATTTGAATTAATTTTTGGCAATCACAGGTGATTTTATTTTAATTTTTTTTCTTTTTAAAATTTAGAAATAAAATTCACTGAATAAGCAGGTAGGTACACATATAATTATTGAGAAAATTGTTTTTTCATTTATATCAGACTGACCTGACCATCTATTAATTACAAGAAAAACAAAATTTATTTAATTTGCAACCTTTGAATTATTAGGTAGTTATATTAAGTACCTATATAAATTAAATTCTCACCTGATTCCCAAGGATTAGCCGGCTCCAGATATCCAGTTACCAATAAATTATCATTTTTCGGAAATGATACACGCCGTCCACATAAAGATGATGAATCAGTTCGGCCTCGCAATATACATTCATTGCCGCTATCTGAGCAAGCATTTTCCAAAGAGCTATCATTTTGATTAACATCCAAATCAAATGAATCACAACTTTCATTACATCCAATTACATTTTCTATTTTACTATCTAATTCATTTTTATTTGGAATTTCGATATTAGCCGATTTTCCATTCGAAATTTCGACATCATTTCGTTGATTTTGTTGCTGCTTTTGAAGCTCTAAATAATTAAAAGCTTCTGTGGGTGGCGGTGACTCTGTTGGCATTTTATTCAATTTTTTTTTTTTTTTTTTTCAACATATATCCATTTCCAATATACTTATTATATACCTATCTACTTAAATGAGCTTATATTTTACCATTTTAATCATTATAAGTAGTAGATAAATCATTTATTTATGGTGTTAAATACTTTCTTGTTATAATCTTTAATTAAATCTTAAAATAAATGAAAAAATATTTAAAAATAAATTACAAAATTAAAAAAAATTAGTCCCTACTAAGTTATAGTTTAGTGAAGCAATATTTCTTCGTGTGAACGCTAGGTTTAGTCGAGACCCGGTTTTATAGAGAATTATTGTCCACTGAACAAACTAAAATACATTTTCAGCTATGAATCCTGCTTATCTCTATCATATGCCATTGAGATAAAATAAAAATTTAATAAATGACGCCTGGAGTATATGCAATAGTAAAGCAGAACGAGAAAAATAATGTACTTAGCATGGAATTATCGGAATTATCCAATGAGCAAAACTGTATAATATTGTACCCCACATAAGCGAAAGGAAAACCAAACAGATAGTCTACTATCACCCCAAGTGTATACAAGGAAGATAAGTGAACGTCCACCAAAATGATTTAATCTGGTTTAATCATTTAACAAACAGAATGTTGAACACTTTATATTTCATTTAAACATTTTCTTTTATTAACCAACCTATGCCTTAAATGCTTTGTGATTTATTAATTCTCCCCCTTATATACATATCTGTAAAATAAAACTAAGGTACCATACAGGTATACTTATATCTAGGTACCTACTTAGCATGATTTTAACTTGTTTTTTGAAAACCAACTGTATCCACTGGAAATAGATTAGGTACCATATTCTGACTATTATTTATGAAGCAATTAGGTACAAAATTGTTTGTGTTCGATTGGCTTGGCTTCATGCCATTGAACAAAAAAGAATTAAAAGTATTAGTCCCTATGTATCTACCTACCAAACCAACCTATACTTAAGAGATAACCCAGTAAGAGGTTTGGGGAATGAAATATTAACCTGTCTGTGTAGGTACTGGGATAAAGAGGTTCAGTACCTAACTATCTAGTTCTATGATTCCTCCACATTATTGGAATAAAAATAATATATAAAAAAATTGAAATGAAAGTTTGAAAAATTGAAAAAAAAAAAATAAAATAAAGTTCATACTGAAAAAAAAAAAAACTTTAAATTCAGAGTTGCGTACAAGAAAGCTTTTCTAAAACAAAAAAAAAAAATTGCGTTTTAAAAATATGAAGAAAAATAAACAAAAAAAAATAAGGTTATTTGGTAATATTTATGTATGTAGGTATATACCAAATGTTATATACCACTATGTAGGTAGGTACTTAAAGTATGCCGAACACCGCAACTTCAACTTCAATTTCAATAATTAAAAAATTAATTTCTTTATCATTTCAATTTTCTTTTTTGTACAACCAAATTTCAACAAGGGAAAAGCGGCTAAAAGGCAAAATCGGAACATATAATCAATTTTGCTGACATACTTGTAAAACACAAATGAAGGGGGGTTGGACATTTGTCCGCGATTTGTTTTTGTATCGCGGAAATCCAAATGATATTTGTCAGCGATTCGAAATGATATTTGTCAGCGATTCGAAATGACTTTTGTCCGCCGCAGACAAATGTCATTTGGCAAAGTGTCATTTGTCCGTGATAAAAATTAATCGCGGACAAATGACATTTTGCAAAATGACATTTGTCCGCTAAAAATTTAAAATTTCAATCGGGAACAAATGACATTTTGGAAAATGACCGCTAAAAATTTTGAAAATCAATCGCGGACAAATGGCATTTTGCAAAATGACATTTGTCCGCTAAAAATTTGAGTCTAAAGTGCAGATGGCGTGAACCACTCAGAATCGGAACAAGCAGAGGGTGGTGGGGGGCAGCGGGCGGGTGGACTGGTGGTTGGTCAGTGGGATTTGCGGCGTCAATCGCGGACAAATGACATTTTGCAAAATTACATTTGTCCGCTAAAAAACTGAAAAATCAATCGCGGACAAATGACATTTGGCAAAATGACATTGATTGGTCTGCTAAAAATTTGAAAAATCAATTGCGGACAAATGTCATTTTGCAAAATGTCATTTGTCCGCTCATTTTGAGACATTTGTCCGCGGCGGACAAATGTCATTTTACAATCGCGGACAAATGTCATTTTGTAAAATGACATTTGTCCGCTAAGTTTTCCATACAAATTTCATCGCGGACAAATGTCACGGCGCCCAAATGTAGTTAATGCCGACGATCCGTTGTTAAATCTAAAATGAAATTTTAACTTTAATTTTTTTTTTTTTTTTTATTTTACGGCGTTATTGACGCGGCGCCTTAGTAACAGTTGAGTATAATTCCGATATTAAGAAAGAAAAAAAAAAACAAAATAAATAAAGAAAAAAGTTACATAATGCAATTTTTTTTTATTTTTACCTTTTAATTTCCAAAATTATTATTATTTTACTTTTTTTTTATTAATTTGATTTTGAAAAATAATTAAATTTTTAACAAAGTGTTGTTTTTTATAATTTTTTTGTGCAAATTCTTAAATTTTATTTATTTAATTTATTATCAAAAAAAAAAAAAAAATTTATTTTTTCACAATTTCAACCGACTTTAATGAAAACAAAAAAAAAAAGTTTTTAATTTTTTTGGCTAAAGTGCAGTTTATGTGAACCTCTCAGAAACGGCTGAAACTTGGAGGGGGGGTAGAGGCGGTGCTCAAACTTCCAAAACTGAAATCAGTTCTTGGGGCTCGGGCCCCGTTTCGGAGATATGGCCCCTCAAAGTTTTCATACATTTTGTATGGGCAATTTTTTTTTTTTGCTCGATTTGCCCCATTTTTTTGTAGAGAGTGTAGGGGGTGCCCCAAAACAAGAGGGGGGGGGTGGGGGGCGGCGGGCGGGCGGTCTGGTGGTTGGTCAGTGGGATTTGCGGCGCCAGCCGCAAATCCCACTGACCAACCACCAGACCGCCCGCCCGCCGCCCCCCACCCCCCCCTCTTGTTTTGGGGCACCCCCTTTATCCTTTTCCCAAAAATAGGGCCAATCGGGCAAAAAAAAAAAATGTCCCATACAAAAATGTATGAAAACTTTGAGGGGCCATATCTCCGAAACGGGGCCCGAGCCCCAAGAACTGATTTCAGTTTTGGAAGTTTGGGCACCGCCTCTACCCCCCCTCCAAGTTTCAGCCGTTTCTGAGAGGTTCACATAAACTGCACTTACGCCATTTTTTTTTTTTTAATGTACTTTTGTTAATAAATTTTTGTTGTTTTTTTTTTTTTTTTAATTTAAGGCACAAAACAAATTTTTTTTTCTTTTATTATTTTTTTTAATAAAAATTTCTATTTTATTTTTTTTTTATTTTTAATGAATTTGTTGGCTTTTTGAGAAGGACAGCAGGATGATAAAATAAAATAAAAAAAAAAAATGATGTCAGACCCTAATTTTTTTTTACCAATTTATTTTTCATTCATTCATCACAAAAAATTCACAACACAAGAAAAAAAATTTTTTTAATTTTTTTTATTACGAAATCGATAGTTTTTTCTTTTTTTTTTCAATTCTGCAAAATTTTTTGTTAATTTTTCTTTTCTTTTTCTTAAAGCACAATTATTTAAGTAATCTTTATTTTTAATTAAATTAATTAATTTTTTTTCCTTTTTTAATTTTTAATTAAATCTTAATTTAAATTTTATGAAAATGATTTTAAAAACTTAAAATAGAAAAAAAAATCACATCTCACTTTTTTTTGTGAAAAAAAATAATTAACTGATGAATTGGTCTTGCCGTATTATTGTAAATAAAAAAAAGTATAAAATTGTCAAAAATTTGTTTGTTATTTTTTTTTTTATACTGACGTAGCGGTGAACGCTGCGAATTGTAATGCTGAAAACACAATTGGGGCGACAGCGACGGAGACAGCGATAGCGAGTGTCAAAAACCATATATTTGTATGAGAATGAAACAATTGAGGCGATTTTTTTATATGAAAAATCGCTGTCGCCGTCGTCGTCGCCTTAATTGTGTTTTCAGCATAAAAATAATGTAAATTTTTTGGCGCCGTGACATATGTCCGCGGGACATTTGTCCGCGATGAAATTTGTATGGAAAACTTCGCGGACAAATGACATTTTGCAAAATGTCATTTGTCCGCGATTGTAAAATGACATTTGTTCGCCGCGGACAAACGTCTCAAAATTAGCGGACAAATGACATTTTGCAAAATGACATTTGTCCGCGATTGAATTTTCTAACTTTAGCGGACAAATGTCATTTTGCAAAATGTCATTTGTCCGCGATTGATTTTTCGAATTTTTAGCGGACAAATGTCATTTTGCAAAATGTCATTTGTCCGCGATTGAAATTTTTAATTTTTAGCGGACAAATGGCATTTTGCAAAATCCCCCTCTCTCGTTGTGACGATTCTGATTGGTTCACGTCATCTGCACTTTAGCCTCAAATTTTTAGCGGACAAATGTCATTTTCCAAAATGTCATTTGTCCGCGATTTCTTTTTTTAATTTTTACCGGACAAATGTCATTTTGCAAAATGTCATTTGTCCGCGATTGATTTTTTTAATTTTTAGCGATTGATTTTTCAGATTTTTAGCGGCAAATGTCATTTTGCAAAATGTCATTTGTCCGTGATTAATTTTTATCGCGGACAAGACATTTCGAATCGCGGACAAATGTCATTTTTATGTCCGCGATACAAAAACAAATCGCGGACAAATGTCCCGCGGACAAATGTCCAACCCCCAAATTTTTTATGTCACTCGTTCAGCTGCGTTTTATTTTCCTTCAAATCATAATTATTATATTAGGAAGTATTTACGTTGAATAGTATTTTATGAATCATTGCTGACAGATAGATGTCGTCACGAAAAATATAAACTTTATAAAATTGTATGCTTAGCTACATTTTTTTTTATTTTGCTTTAGCGCTTCCATTACAGAGTGCGAAGTCGTGTCGACTCGCATCGACTTAGTCGAGCTAGTCGGCACAATTTTCGAGTTTCTGCTGCTGATTCTTTTTTATCGACTCAGGTCGACTAGCTGCTGCTGAACTTTTATTCGACTTAGTCTCGACTAAAATCCTTTTTTTTTTTTTTTTTTTTTATTTTATTTTTTTTTTTTTTTTTTATTTATTTTTTTTTTTTTTTTAGAAAAAATGCGGATCTAGTCGACTAAGTCGATCAAGTCGAGCTGGTCGCTAAGACCGAAATTTATCGACTGAGTCGAGCCGCCGATGGCTATTTTTACCGAAAGCTGCTGCTGACCAAAAATCTAACGACATCGCCCTCTGCTTCCATATGGTCATTTCATATATGAATTTAGTTACGGTGCAAAGTCATGCCGTAACTTTTGTGTGATATTGAAGTTACGTCATGAGTCGCGCCATAACGTAATTCATTTATAGAAAGTTTTAGTGTCGTCACTCTAACAGTCTAACACTTCGTTTAAAAGTTTTAATTTTTACGATGCGCCGAAAAAAAGGAAAATTTACGTCATTACGTTGAGCTTATCTCCACTATAAATAATACGCACCATATAAACAAATTCTGATAAATATTTTTATCTCTTTTAATTTCAAGATCTGTCTCAGATACAGAAAATTTATGAAATAGGCTAATATCTTCTTTCTTTTTACCTTAAGGTACGTTTAGAAATTACCGACAATTAAACATATAAAGTCCTTGAAGGCAAAATGCCAGCCGCTTTGTAATTGTAACTTTCATAGCAGCGCGTCTGTTATAATGGATAAGAGATTTCTGTGGATACTTAGAAAAGCAATGTTCTCTTTCCTTATTAAGTAGTTTAATAAAGTATACCAAATTGAACAGTATGTAAAAGATAAGGATAAAAATGTATAACATTAAAAAGGCTTATAAAAATTATTGTACTTTGTAAAAAATATAACGAATGATTTGGTTCTAAGTAGTTATTATATTCATGATTCAATGTTTTTGTCATGAAGCTCAGAAACCGAGTAGTTTGCTACGATTTTAGTTTAATGGTTTCGTGTGTTTTTTATTCAATCAAGTTAGGTAATTTAAAATTTTGTATGCAAAACTATTTCGTTAATTTCTATTTCTTAATATTCGAAAATTTTACTATGATAGCTATGTCTAACAATTTTTAACATAAACTATTATTATCTTGTACTATTGTATCATTTATAGTAGATTATTGTATATGTAAACTAAATTTGTTATTAATTAAGAGTTCTGTATACACAAAAATACATTGACACGAGTCAATACTTATATCACGAGATCGAAGGTCGAGTGATATAAATTGACAAGTGTCAATGTATTTTTGTGTAAATACAGAACGAGTTGTATAACAAATTTTGTTTACATATCCAATATACTGTTTTAATGCGTAGGGGAGAGGTAGTTGCAAAGAGAGAATATTTTTTCTCTTTTTTTTTTTTGTATTTGGCTGTATTGAAATATTGTGAGAGATATTAGGTTTGTTTAGGTATTACGTAATATTCAATACGAAACATCTAAATGATTTCATTATTTACGCTGATGCATCTAAATTTTTTCATTATATATGCTGATGCATCTAAATTTTTTCATTATTTACGCAGATGCATCTAAATGATTGCATGTGTATTGACGCATATAATACTCCATTTAGTGATCTAAATTCTATAGCACTAAATACAACATAACGATCCCCAACGCATTAAAAATTTTTATGTAATCCCTCAAAGTTGAAGTGACGATCAGACCTCTTAACATAATACAATAATAATTATTATAGCATTTTAAAGCATAAATACATAAATAATATATTTATAATTTAATAACTTATGTAATAATTGTGTCATAACATAATAATGGTAAAGTACTATCATTCCAAATGAATACAAATGTTTGTAAACCACGAATAATTTTGGTCAATAGGGACCGTCTTAGCTCAAATGTAGGATCATTATCATTTAGCAAATGTTTTCGGAATTGTGAAGAGATGCAAATGAGAAGGATAATGTACCAAGAAATTGCAATTAAATTATATTAATTATTGTAGTTTTTAATAAAAAAAAAATTATATTTTAAAAATTTTAAAAGTAACAAAATTAAAGTTTCCTTTTTTACACAGAATCAATTGAAGTCTTATCATAATTTTTAACTACAGATGTTGCAGGCCCTTGTAGAACTTTTCTAGATAATCTCATAAAACCAGAAACAGGATCACGCCCAAAGTATTTCACTTGAATATCTTGGCCAATATCTAATCCTAAAGCACTAGGATGTGCTATCTAGAAAACAAAAATAAATGTGAATCATTTTTTTATTTAGATTTTCAATTAATAAATTTAAAGAAAATTGAAATTTTTAAAAACTCTACTGTTCTTGATATTCATAGAAAAAAAATGAAATTCTATACATTTTTTTAACACTTCTTAAAAGTTTCTTAATAAAATGTTACTTTTTCAAATTTACCTTTCTTTGATCTAGTTGTGAGTTATGAAGTAACGCTGGTGGCATATTAGGATATAATGTAACCATAACACCAATATCTTTCATTTCAACAATTTTCGCTTTGTAAATTCCACCGAATTCTAAATTTGGAATTTTTTCTTCTTTAAGTAATTGTTCTATTATTTCTTTCGCTTCGTTCATTGCAGATTGTGATGGTGCAAATAAACTAAAATTTGTCTCATCTTCTTGGCTTATTTGAACTCCAGTTTCAGCATAAATTTTCTTTGCGTTCAAACCTCCTGGCCCAATTAATTTTGATCTTTTATTAGGTTCAGCTGTAATGTTTTCAGTAACCGGCCAAGATTCTTTACGATTTTTTCGTGGTTCACGAATTGCTTTTGACATAATATCTAGAATTTTTGATTTGGCATCACTAGCTTTTTGTAATGATTCCATAACGACTTTTAATGGAATACCAGGTATTTTTAAGTCAGCTTGTATTGCAGTAAAACCTTTTTTTGTTCCGGCAATTTTCATATCCATGTCGCCCATATAATCTTCAATTCCTAAAATGAAAAAAAATTGTTCAAGCTAAAGTAGTGAGAATCAAACATGACTGATATGTTAGCGATCATTTTGCGTTGAAAGTTTTACTAATTATTCATTGAACATTAGAATTTTTAAATTATTACTTACCTAAAATATCTGTCAATATTTTATAATCATGCAAATGCTTTGTATCATTATTATCAAATTTTGTTACAAGTCCAATAGCAACACCAGCCGCAGCTGCACTAACAGGAACACCAGCGTCCATTAGCGCTAATGAACCACCGCAAACACTGGCCATAGAACTCGAACCATTTGATTCTAAGACTTCTGATGTTAACCGAATAGTAAAATCGTAATCGTTTGGTAAAGTTGGAAGCAAGGATTTCTCGGCCAAGTTACCATGTCCAAGCTCCCGCCTACCTATTGGTCCAATACGACCAACTTCTCCAGTAGCATACGGAGGGAATTCATAATGAAGCATAAAATTTTTTGATTTAAATCCACTATCAAATGCTGATAAAGAATCTAACTTCATTGCACTCTCAAGAGAATCTAATGAAACTGTACAAAAAACCTGTGTTTGACCTCTTTGGAAAATTGCCGAGCCATGTAGGGGTTTATGAAGATCAATTTGGCACTCAATATTTCTTATATCATCGAAACCTCTTCCATCACATCTTCTTTCGTCCTCAAACAACAAGTTTCGAAACAAATCTCTGCATAATTTATTAAATATATCACCAATAAGCGCTGGATCTAATTCGGGATATGATGACCAAACCTTATTAACAACATCTTGACGGATCTCATTGACTGCAACATCTCGAGAGGTCTTATCATGTTTTGAATCTCGAAATACATCACGTAATCTCATTTCACACATTGAATTCACAGCATTTATTATTTCTTCTGATAGTTCAGCCGGTGAATTATATTCTTTTTTTGCTTTACCAACTGATTTTTGAATTTTTTCTATGGCACTGATAATAAATTGAGCTTCACGAGTACCTATTTTGATTGCTTTTAATAAATCTTGCATTAGGACTACATTTCCTTTACCTTCCAGCATTACGACTAAATTATGTTTTGTTGCTGTAACAATTAAATCCAATATAGAAGTTTGTAATTCACGTCTGGTGGGATTTATTATGATTTCATCGTTGCATAAACCTAAACTATGACCAATTTTATACTGTTAATTGTAATTTGAATTGGGGGGAAAAACTGTTTATTTAAATCAAACATTTAAATGAATTTTTGTCTAAATTTAAACTTGGAAGACAATTACAAGTCTATCAGAAAAATTAAAATAAAAAAAATTGGTGAAACTTCGATAAAAGTTGATTAGTTTTCAACTTAAATAGAGTTTTTAAATTGTTTAAAAGGATTGTTGTTACAAAGTGTTTTGTTTCTATTATCTTTCTTAAGCAAAATAAAAAATAATAATATATACAATTAGCTTTACCGAACGGCTCCAACAGGTCCATTCCATGGAATATCGCTAACACTCAGAGCTGTCGAAGCAGCATTTAATGCTAAAATATCGGGTGAAAATTTAGCATCCATTGCTAACATATTACAAACTAATTGTGTTTCAATTCGATAATTTTGTGGAAATAATGGTCGAATACTTCTGTCAATTACACGTGCCGATAAAATTTCTTTTTCTGAGGGCCCTAATTCACGCCTCAGAAAATTTGTTGGTATTCTTCCAGCCGCTGCTGATTTTAATCTGTAATCAACTGTCAATGGCATAAATGATGAAGTTTTCTGTTGTTTTGAAGTTGTTGCCGTTGCTAAACATGCTGTATCACCCATTCGACATATTGCTGTTCCGTTGGCGAAACGTGCCATTTTTCCAGTAGATAAATATAAGCTTCGTCTAGAATAAAAAAAAAGTAAAATACAGGGATACAATTAAATATAGTTGGTTTACCTAAATTAGTAAGAAAAAAAACCAAGCAACCCACTTCAAATTACGCCGTGGGTTTGCTTAGAGGTTAGCACAACCGAAAATTGGCAGTGTAACCATAGATATGACCATAGTTAAGACTAACATCAACCTACGGGCCTTCAAATATGAGGTTGTGCTCGACTTTCAACTCTTTAAATAAAAGTACATTTGAATTGGGGCGTGGGGCCATTGAAGAAGAAGAAGAACTAGAGGGCAGATAGAGGTACCTATCTACCTTTACTTCTGTTCTGTCTTATCCAAAATAAATTTTATTTCAAAAACTAAATTGTTTTTTTCCCTACCCATTTGAAAATTTAACCTCAACATCGTTCTCTTCCGAAATTGAACTTGAAAAATATTTTATATTTTTTGAAGTTAAAAATTTTAATTTCTTCAATTTGAATAATCTTATATTTATTATTTGATTAAAAATCATTTAAAAAAATAATAATATTTTATTTTGATTTAAAATTAAAATTGAGAAATAAAACTTAAAAAGAAAAACTTTTAAACGTCAAATAGAACCAAACAAATGAGTTGCAGATTGATTTGATGGACGCCGACAAGAAAATAGGCCGTGCGCCGACCGCCGCAAACCATTTTTTTTGTTCGCCGTCGCAAAATATTTTTCTTGAGATTTCATTGCGTACGCCTTGCACCGCATTTTTATATTTTGTATCGGCGTGCTAAAAATGTTTCCAATATTTTTTTGGTTAATTTTTTTTTTTGTTTTTTTTTTTTGCTTTTCCCTTTTTATTTTGCTTTTTTTTTAGCACGCCGGAACGCCGCACATCGCTGAGTTTTTTTTCTAAGCGCGTCGCCGTATTCAAAAACTGGTTAGCGTCGCAGTCTGATATGATTGAATTGAGTGAATTGAGTGAACTGTCAAATCAAAACAAAACATTTAAGAGTGAGAAGAATATATAATAGAGACTACAGAGATGAAACACATAAACAAAAAACAAAATAAAAAAGCCCTCTATCAGATTTTTGAAGTAACTTTATATTGGCCTTTTTTATGATATTTTTTTTTTTTTTTATCTCTGTAACGTAAAACCCATTAAAAATAAAAACAAGCTATTAGATATTTTCCGTTCGTCCGTTGAACTGTTTGAATTATAATTAATTCCCATACTGTTGAATTTGGCAATATGGCTGTTTAATCAGAATATTGAATTTAATTTAATTAAGACTAAAAGCATAACAGTATAATTCCGAATTCAAGAATATTAAATATTAAATAACAGAAATTTTTCTCTACTGCAAACAAATTGTAAATTTATTTTGAAGAGAAAATTTCGACAAAAGATACAACTACCAAGTCGTACATTAAATCCTAGTATATTTAATTATTGTTAATTTATTTATAGGAAAATTTTGTAATAATTTTAATTTTAATCACAATGATTAAAAGGTAATTGAACTATTGTTAGGTAGCTTCTAAGAAGGCGCATTGCAAGTACTGAATTGTACGGTGAAGTAAATTGTTAAGTTGAGCTAGAGAATACAAAAGAGGAGATGAAAAAGGTTTGGTGGGAAGCCGGATGACTCTTTTTAAATTGATTTTGGAAAGTTTGAACAGGATTAATTGAATATTGTGGAGCTTCAGCTCATACCCAGGTTAAGATGGTTAAGATTAGACTGAACCATGGAACTATTTAAGGATAGTTTTTGGGAATGAAAAATTTATATTAGATAACAATCTTGTTATACATCATCCATTCAGTACGTCTATCTATATCGCAACGTAACATATAAACATAATGTCTTAAGTTCATAATATATTTTGTTAACTTATAAGTCATCGAATCTAAAACTGTATTTAAAATTATATTTCCTTTTGGATACACAATTTATTCAATAATTACATATTTTATTTGTTTCAAGCTGGCTAATAAGTTAATGTTAAATTGATAAATCCAAGAATATTAAATACACATTAAATACAGTTGTTTAAACACAAAAATACGCTTATTTATTTCTCAATATTTGAGACATTATTAAAATTTCTTTTCAGCACAAAAATAAAAAAATTATTACTTCAGTTACAGTTGTTGTAATTAGAAATTATTATTACGTACGATTTCGAAATTTTTGGAAAAGAAAAAAACAGCTTGAACCATGATGATAATCGTTACATCTTCTGTTCTCCTCTATTTTTAAATAGCTCAACTTATTCATAAATCTTAATGACAAGACAATGTGATAAATTAAACCTAACTTATTATTTTTCCCGATTTGATTCCTCATTATATAAATCTACTGTCCAGGCATTATACATAATGGTCGTTTTTCATATTTACTTATAAATATACATTAGGAGAAATAAAATTTATTAAAACTTATTAACAGATGATAATAGTGCACTATAATGCTTATTTTCTTCTAAAAAAAATCTATAATATAGGTACAATGAGATAACAATATTATAATTGGGTTTAGCACTGCCTTTTCGCATTCTCACAATGCTATATTTAGTTTTGTTAATTTTTTTCAATTTTAACCACAATTAGGTACGTCAAAAAGGTAAAACGATAATATTTTTTTTTTATATTGATAAATCTAGGTTAAGTTGGGCTAGATTGAAGCAGGAGGAGAATGCTCAGATTTGGGCTTTTTATTCCTCATCGAGCCATCGTATTCCCTTTTTATTCATTGGTGGACCGATTCTTATAGCTTATAGTTTTTAGACTGTTTTCTATCAAAAAAAAAAGAGTATATACTTCATTAAATGTCTGATTGTCCGCCACTAAAATGCTTATAACTAATGAACTAACCAAATGATTTCAATTCAAAGCGAAACAATTTTCATATATTTTTTTTTTTTTTTTAGTTTTAATGGTTATGGATTCCGATAAAAATTGGTGCATTGTTGATTAGACATTAGAAAATTGTTATATTTGTGTATGATATATGACTTACTAAATGGTATTGGTATTTGGTATCGAAAGGAACCTTAAAAAATATGTTAACCCTTGATTCTGAGATATCTCAAAATTAAAGTATATATCCTAAATTTAAATGTTGAAACGGTCTGCATACTTTATTAATGAGGTACTTTTCTACATTTTTAACTATTGAAAACAATAAATGTAAAGTTCAAATGAAATGTAGATATTTTCAAGCGAATTTCGAGGTAAATTGTTTACTTGTGTATAACATATTATTCACATACATTATTTATTTTTAATATGTGAACTCATATTGAAATGTCGCACTGTTGTCGAGGAATATTGAAAATATTTTATAATTTTTACAATTTTTATATACACAGCTTGTGTTCGCTCATTATTTATTTGTAGTTAAAATTAAGATAATATCAATCACATTACACAAATGTAGCTAAGAATTTAAATATTGTTTATACCCTGCCTAGACTTTGCTCAGACATTTCATATATACCTACGAATGCGACAATAAAAATATTAAAGTAAACATAAACGTAAAAAAAAAGATCGCCTTTATGACGAAATACCTATACCTTTTGTTTAACATAAGTATTAAGGTAGGCCAGAATTGAAGTCAAAATTAAAATTTTTATATTGCATCATCAAAAGTCAGTAAACAATTCTTCAAAACAACTATTTCAAATATTAGAAACTAAATACCTATCTAGTGTTTTTCTACATCAGACCATATAGGTAAACAAAATCTAGTTCAAATTAAAATATTATATATGATATAAAATCAACAGCCACTTATGAATTCAGTATGGATGATTGGCATTTGAGCGAAACAAGTAAAATTTTGAATAATTCCGTTATCAGTAACATCAAATTTATGTCTTTGCGTCCTTGACTAAAATGCTTAAAATTTATAACTAATGAATCGATTTTAGTTCGTTGAATAACAAACTAAGCACAATCTCGTTCGCTTTTACATCGAGTAAAAGATGAGATTCTAGGAGTATGAGGCTCTCATCCAGCCAAATATCTAAATAATATATAAATAATTTTCATATAAAATTGATATATTTTAAATTTTTTTTAAAAGTTTTCATAGATTCCGATGAAAATTCGTGGGTCGTTGAGTACATAGGATGTCGATTACAAGAACTTAAAAAATGATTGAACCCCGATTGTTCCCAACAAAGAATCTGGACTTCGATAAATCTTGTTATATTTATATTTAATTAAAATTGTGTATATATTACTATCTTTAATTTATTTTAATAATTAAATCTTGGTTTATTATTTTCCTCAATTATTATATTTGTATATCTACCTATGTATTCATATGATCAACGTATACGTATTTTATAAACGTTAATTATATGAACTTATTTGATTTGAAATTATATTTACTTAATAAATTTTTTTTTCTGATAATTAATATTTGGTTTATTAAATCATTGAACAGTCGTTATATAAAAGGTGATCGCAAAAATTAAATTAAATCAGTTCGAATTGAAATTTTGCACTTAACATTAAAATTAAATTAAAATTATTAAAAAATGTATTCTGCTATTGGAAAAATATTCATTCTTGCAATCTTTTTCAACATTGCAAGTGTTGTACCTCAAAGTAGTCCCCCAACTACTACTACTCCTCCCCCAACTACTACTACTCCTGCTCCAACTACTACTACTCCTCCCCCAACTACTACTACTCCTCCTCCAACTACTACTACTCCTCCCCCAACTACTACTACTCCTCCCCCAACTACTACTCCTCCCCCAACTACTACTACTCCTCTCCTAACTACTCCAACAACTCCTATTGTAACTCTTCCTTCCGTAACAACTCCTACTATTGTAACTCTTCCTTCCGTAACAACTCCTGTATCTATTCCTACAAATCCTGTTCCTGCACCTATTGTAAGTAAAAGTTATTGTTTATTTGAATTAAAGACATTAAATTATCTTAAAAAACAACATTAAGTAATTTATATTTATTTATTATGTTGTCCAATTGGCTCTAGTAAATCACTTCAATATCTTTTTTAATCCACACGTTGGATTTTTTTTAATTTTTTTACACCCTTTATACCCTATATTCAAGGTTAGGAATCATAACGTCAAGTGGACATAAGATTTATTAATTTTATGTATCAATAAAATGAGCCACAAAATCAATTCAACTTTTTGAATTGTTGACGTTGTGACACCGATACCTCATCCGGTATATATATTTTTGTTCTTGTAAATTTTGTTCGCAGATAATTTCTTTATTCCAGCAAAAAGCATGTATATAAAGAGGAATCAGTCCCATACAAAAAAAGAATTAAAATAGTGAAACAAAAAATCCATATCACAACCCCATGAGCTTTTTTTTTGTATTTTTTGAGAATTCCACTCTCACGAAAGCTTTTAAAACTTTCAAAATAACAACAGTTCTATACAATTTTGAAAGTTTTAAAAGCTTTTGTGAGAGTGGAATTCTCAAAAAAAAAAAAAAAAAGCTCATGGGGTTGTGATATGGATTTTTTGTTTCACTATTTTAATTCTTTTTTTTATATGGGACTGATTCCTCTTTATATACATGCTTTCTGATTCCAGTCGAAAATATTATAACTTATAATTTTGACATAAAATTATTTAAGAAATATTTATAATTTATTTCATGTTTGATTTTAATAATTTAAAATTAATTAATATAAATTTTTTTTTTTCAGCCATGTTTGCCTGTGCCTATTTTTGGCACATTATTTTGTCCAACTGGTTATAGTTGTGTTTTGAGTACTAGCGTTGGTTCTATGCCAGCATGTCATGTAAGTAATTATGAACTTACTATAAAAATATACCTAAATTTTGTTCAGAAGTTTTAATTAAATTGTATCGTATATTTAAATAATTTCCATAACTACAAATTAAATAAAAAAAAAAATTTAGAAACGATTGTTGTTTAAAAATGCATTAAAAAATAAAATATAATTATTAAGTATCGGCGAATGATACCAGATGAATCAGAATTAATTTTAAAATAATATTTGGCATAATAAGTAGTTTTAGCAAAGCAAAATCTGTCCAATTCATGATTAACACAAGATATTAATCTCATCACATTTTATTAGTTGCACAGATTTTGATTTGCTAAAATTGCAAATATTAAATTAATAATAAAATTATTTAATAAAATATGTATTTTTTTTTTAATTTTAGCCGAATAGAGGAAAATAAATTTCAAATGCTTGAAGATATTTTTTTTAATCAATATTACATATATATTTTATTTAATTAGGTAAATATAAATTATAAATTATATTCTAAAGATAAATCTATAAGTACCTACAATGTTTTGCGAAACATAATATCTATATCTTAATATGCGTATAGATATTTTATATTCTACCTCATTTTATATTCTACCTTCATATTTTAATTCTAATCTTTATTTTTTACTAATAATATTGGCATGATCGGCCGTATCTTGAAAAGATTATTTTTTTACCAATATTGTTTTTTACGGAACTATTACTTTACCAGTTACCAAATATTACTCAGATAAGCTGCGTGTCGCAGTGGCTTAGCGCCTGCTTTCAGTAACAATACTGAAAATTCCGGTTCGAATTCTGGCTCCTTTAATTGAGTGTTTCATTCTGGCCCAGTACCTTTTGCTATTTGGATAAAATAAATGGTAAAAAGACAGGTACAGTCATGCCGCAGTATCCTTTTTATTTTTTGTTTTACTAACTCTTCAAATAAAAACACAAAAAAAAAGTTGTATGAAACTGATAATCTTTTAAATATCAAGGGTATTCCTTACGCTAACGATTAGATAATCTAAATCATATTTCAAAAGCAAGTTCACAGAGTTAAAAGTTTTGTTTTGCTTTAGAACTTATGGTTGTATTTTCTACAAATAATTTTAGGCCTATAAGGTATACCTACCTAATACCTGATAATTTTTATGCGTTAAAATGTATTTTCATGTGTTTTTATTTTTTATATTAAATTTTTTATACAAAATTTCTTATTTTTTATATCAATTTAGTGCCGGAACATCCTGGACTGTGTTGTGTTAACTATTTCGAATGCTGCTGATAAACTTAAAAAAACTATAAAAATTAATCATTTTTGGTTAAAAGGTATAGTTGCTGCCATAAAAATTTAATATTAAAAAATTAACTTTTATAAAATAAGATTAAATTTGCATTAAATGTTCTATTTGCAGTAAAGAAACTAATATAAAAATTATATAATATTATGTATATTCTTGTTTTATTTTTTTTAATTTAAATTAAAACTAGCATAGTCATATATTTTTTAAGCAAATTTTTTTCCCTTGGCTCTTTTTCACCAGTACGCCATGCTCGACAGAATGAAAAAGCACAATCTTTTTTCCTGTTACCTACGCATCATAAGCACAGTAAAGCAATGTCTTGTTTTCCGTCTTTCACATTCATTGCAGAATCCTATAGCGTATCATATAGCATGAAGTAAGTCTATACTTATGTTTTTACTATATTTTATCCCGAAACACCGAAAGAAACCTCATTTTTATGACTTGTATCAATTAGAACTCGAAATGCTATTGCTACGGAAAGAAGACGCTAAACTACTACGCCATCCAGGTTGTAATGAAATAACTAACATCAAAAACACATTTAAAAAAAAGTATTTATGATTTACTTTGAAATGGACTTTATAATGTTTTATCATTAACCTAATATTAACTTATTTACTTGCATTTTTACTATATTTTCAGAATAAAACTTAATATTTAAAAATATATATATAATTATGTAAAAAATATATATACATGGTATCTACAACAATATACTTTTATTTTTTTTTTTCATATGAAACATTATTTATTTTCTACAACAAATCGAAGGAAACAAAAAGGATATTTTTTTGAGGTTCTTGAACTTTTGGCCGCTTTTTCTCTTGTTGCTGCTGCACATAAATACTTGTATAAAAAAAAATTAGGTATAAAAATTATATTTTGTTGGGGTTTCATATGGTAGTATTGATAATATGTACACTTTACTCTACATTTTAGCCTTGCAATTTTTGCACAATTTTACCATCAACTCAAAATAATATATTTAAGCTTTTTTCTACCCATTTTATAATTCGAAAACTTTAAAGGTATATTATACATATGGAAAACTTTTATTTTTTATTTCCGCATACAATAATTTCCTTTTAATTTTAACAGAATGAATTTTCTTTTTATGTATTCTATTTTCATATTTTTTTTTTCTTTTAGATGGATGGAAATTCTGTGTAACTAAAGAGCACGTGAGAAATTTTTAAATGTATTTGTGTTAAATGTATCATTGTAAAAGTATGTCAAGCTGGAAAAATGTTAAATATTTTATTAAAAAAAAAAAAAACTATATAACATTAAATTCTATAAAAATAGGGTACATTTATATTTATGGAAAGAAATTAATATTTCATAAATATTTTTGAATAATTTCTTATTCCAGTTTATATACTTTGATTTATTTCTAGTTTTCAATTTACAAACTCTTTAAACATTTTTTATTTTAAATTATTTTTTTTTTAATTTGTTTCCTGTTATTTAAATTTTTTTATGTTAATTTTTTTCCTGTAAAATTTTGTTGGTAAAGTTATAAGCTTTATTCATTTAAGGAATTTAATAATGTATTCATACTCGTTCCATTACTCCCAAAAAATATAAATTTTTTTCTTTTTTTTTTTAACATTTTATCAACAAGTCTGTTAAGAAAAGAAAATTTTTTGATTTGATTGAAGGCTTTTTGTGTACAGAGATTTTTACTGGCAAATAAAACCAAAATAAAGTTTAAAGTTGTTGAGACTGAGATAAATTTTTTCGATTTTTGAATAAAGGATTTTTTTTGGGAGAATTATTTATTTATTTTATTTTTTTTTGTAATTTATTACGCTTTTACTCTTTTGTAATGAGCTCACATTGAAATAACTATTAGGATTTGGAATATATGATTAACCTGGTACAATTAACTGAAATATTGTAATGATCTTCAAAAGTAACTTTAATTGACTACAGTATAAAAATACTGATAAAAAAATTTTATTAGAAACAAAAATAATAACAAAGTAAAATTCCAAAAAAGTAAAATAAAGTGAAATATAATTAAATTTAAGGTTTTGTTTAATAAAAATTGCAAACGATCAATAAAAAAAAAGCTTTAATGTTTGCTTTTATTAATAACAGAGATCGTTCTTAACAAAAGTTTAGCTTCTGAAGATGGGATTGATGTAATCCCGAAACATGTCAAGCATTTAAACAAATAAAATAAAAAATTGTTGGATATAACCGAAGAAAATTGTTTTCAATGAAATATTGTAGGTACTTTTTATTTCAGTTGACATTTTCATTTCAGCTTAAGAAGTCGTTTAACAAGGCTACTTGTGCAAAAGTGAACACACTGCATCTCTTATATAGATTCAGATTCGCATTTATTCATTGTACACAATACACTACAAGTTGGTTCAGATCTACACACTACTTCATTAATTAAGCAATCAATATGTTTTCAGATATAAATAATATTGTGCATATCTAATATTTATAGGTATATATTTCGTTCAAAAATTATATTTTATTTTTTTATGGTCTAATCCTATATTGTAAGTCAACAGTTAACAATAATAATTATACCGAATTTATATAAAATTTCCCTAATTTTTTTAATTTTCATTTAACAGATTCTTATGAATTAACAGATAAGTTGTAGGTTAACAGAAAATCGGTTGAAACAAAAATTTAAACTTAAAAAAGGAAATTTGGATGAAAATATAGAAAAAGGAAAAAAAAAAATAAAGATACATACATGTTTTTTATGTTTTTTTTTTATTTTTTTTATGTTTCATTATATAAAATTTAAGGATTTTCTTTTAAAAACTTTAGTTTCGTGTCTGCCATGAAGCCGCTAACAACTAAAATTTCATAGAGCTTAATAAAAAAAGGATATTTTTTACCGTTATAATATTTTTTATTTAAAAATGTATCTATAATAAATAAAAATACTATATAAAAATAGTGAATTATTATTATTATTTTTTTTTGAATAACAAAAATCATAACTCTACATAACCAAAATAAATCTTCTTTTTTTTTTTTCCTTTTTTGATAGATATTTTCAATATTAGCATGGCTTTCATAAATGGATTATTCATAAGGATAATAAAATAAAAAATGAAGAAAAAATAATCATAAACCAAAAATATTGATAATAAATTTATATATTAAATATATATACTATATACATATATATGTGTGTATATAGTAGATAAAATTAATAAATTCTTTAAAATTTGTATTTTTCTTTTTTTTTGAATGAATGAAACAATCAAATGAATAATTTTTATTGACTTTTAAATTAAAACCATATTTTAACGAAAAAAATTTAGAAATTTGTTAGTTTAGAAAGAAATGTAAGATTGGAAAATAAAATTATTTTAAATTAGGGAAACTTAGAATCAATCGGGTAGAACAGAAATAATCATAATTTTTTTTTAATTTTTTGTACTTAATTAAGAACTTGGGATGAACTTTTAAGAGGCCTCCAAAGTGAAATGATCTACCTCCGTTATAAATGCACTGATTTTTTAAAGTAAAATAGATTGTTAAGGCTAACAGACGTCCCAAAAAACTGAGCAAAGCTTTTTTTTTTAAAGAGCCAAAATCAGCCTCTAAAAATAAAGTTACACAAAACATTCTCTTCCGATATAAGACACCACAAAAAAAAAAAAAGTAAAAATTAGAAAAGGTACCCAAAACTATTTACCACTAAGTGCAGAATTTTAATTTTTATTTATTATTTATTATTTTATTCGAATTTAAAAGAGATATTTTTTTTCACACATTTTTGGTCAATTTTTCGTGAATTTTTTTTTTATTTAAGCTCGCTTTAGACCTCCGATGAATGTGTCGAATGAAATTTAATTGTTGTGCATTAAATATTTTTAACTTTATTGTTGTAATAGTTTTTTCGTATATTTTTCAAATTTCTCTCAATTAAATTAATTTCATTCTCGCAACTTTTTCGGGTAATTATGAACTTTAAGAATTTCTCATGTAGGAATTATACAGCGTTTATTTTTAATTGAAACTTTCATTGTTATAAGCCAAAAATTGTCAATACGAATTTTAATTCTTAACAACTCTCTGAAATTTTTTCAATCTGTTAAATAAAATATAAGCAAATGGAAGTTAGAAAACTACGGATTGTTGATTTTGAAGGCCCAGAAAAATATTTGATTTCAGGCCTCAAAAATTATAGATCTCTTCAGTAAAAAATAATTTACAAGAAAGTCTGCTAAAATTTCAAATATTTATAAAAAGTTATTCACAGCATATAAAAAGTTATTCACAGCCGTGCTAATGCTTACCGGAACGGTGTACTTATTAACTTGACCAAACAATTTTTTACGATTTTCTTTGAATATTAATTTTTGTGTGTTTTTTTTTTTTCAGGAAAAAAATTTAAAAAAATTTATTATAATTGTTTTCAAATTAAAAAAAAACAATATATTTGAATTAAGAAATTATAATTGTGAACTATTTTATTATATAATAAAAGAAAAATAAACTTAAGGGACTATCAAAAAAAAAATTAAATAAATAAATAATAATTTTTTTAATTTAAAATTTTTTTTTTCAAAAATTTGTGAATTTTATTTTAAAAATTATAAAGAATTAATAAGTATAAATTAAACTGCTATTTACGATAATAAAATTAATATAATTAATTGTAATTTTTTAATTTTTAAGTTTTAACAACATTCAAAAAAATGCTTTTCACAGTATTTTATATTAAATTACTGAACTAAATAATTTTATTAATAAGAAATTTAGATATTTAGTATTATAATAATATAAATAACTACTTTGTAGTATAATATAATATTAATAACATAAAAATATAAATCTTAAAAAATAATTACAATGTTAAATGTACAATAAAAAAATTAATATAAATAAATAAAATATAATATGCACAAAAAGGATATAATAAACTATAATTTGGATTTATTAAGTTCTTTGCAGTTAAAATGGACTAAGGTAAGATGTGGATGGATTATGGATTTTTTTGAGCAAAAAGAGTTAATAATGATGACATTTCAAGCCGTACTGATTTGCAAAAATCTCCAATGACCAATGTTATGTTGTTTTTTGAGAAATGTTTGAATGCGTTTTACACAAAACTGTTGTGAATATGTAAACATTTAGAGATTAACTTCTTAATGTTTCTATTTTCTGTAGATCTCAATTTTTATTCACAGAATTTTCAGATTAAGAATATTTATTCTTTCGAAATCTAAAAGTGTGAAATTTTAACTTTAATTTTAACTTCTTAATTTAAGAGTATGAAAGTGACAAAGATTTTTCGTAATAAAAAAAAATAGTCATATTTGAAAATAAAAATATGTTAAATGTAAATGTAAATATTTTAGTTTCAATAATTTCAAATCCTTTACTTCCTCAGGTTCTATAAGGGAAATTAATTTTTATTTTATTTTTTTTTCGATAAAATATTAAAAATGCTAATTGACTTGCTAATTTAACTTTTTTTTGTACTTTGAAAAAAAAAATAAGAATATTCTAGTTGTACATACTAACATTATATGTATGTCGCGGTATATTATATTATTCAAAAATTTTCAAAGTTTTTTTTGTGTTAATTAAAATGCAAATCATGGTGAAATATTTCAGTGCACAAAAAAGACAAAAAACAAAAAAACCAATTATTATGTTTTTGGTACATAGTGAATTTGAAGGCATAAAATAAATTTTCATTTTAAACCACAATTCATTTTAAATTCAAGTAATTGATTGAAATGATATAAAAGAATTGGCTAATTATGCTTTCAATCGTTTTAAAATCAGATTGATCCTTCAATTTTAAAAGAGTTGTGCTATGTTCACGATCATTTTCTACAGCTTGAGTAAATGAAGATTTTGGTTTCTGAAGACTGTGATAATCTTCTATGAAAAAAAAAATAAATTAACGCGCTGCATTTTTTTGCTAGTTTCGCATATAAAAAAACTAAAAACGAACTATTATTAAGTGTATGTTTACATTTTTAACATCCGTCTATCTGCCCGATTGTGTTCTAAGATTCAGTCTGTGGGCTGATTAAAAATATATATCCATAAAAATTGATATAAAAATTTATTCGAAAGTATTTGAATCGAGGCCCCCAAAAACTTCATTTATGAGAAGTTATTATATATACAAACATAATACATATACCTATTTAATAAAAATTTTACCATAATAAAATTCTTAATTTTTTATTTAATTTTTTTTAAACATTTCAGAATTCTGAATCTATGGAAAAATTTTCCAATTCATTAGAAAAAAACGGAAATTTAAAAAATAATTTCATTATGAATGTTGGAAAAGGCGGCAAAAGTATAACATCATCATCATCTTTTTTAACAGGAAATGAAAAAATGACTATTACAGATCATAATCGTAGTAGTGGAATAGAATTTTATATTGATAAAAATTTAAATAATAATAATAATAATAATGATGATACCGATGATGATGGAAGTGGTAATGATTTTTATGTTAAAGATGATACTCTTGATGGTAATGAAATGATTGACATTATAATTAAAAACAATAATAAAAATCATTTTTTCAATAATAATAATAATAATAATAATAATAATGGTGATATATTAATTGAAGAAGATTATTTAAAAATCAATAATAATAATAATAATAATATTGAAAAAAATTATAATAATTTATTATTAAATTTTGATGATAATAATAATAATTATAATAGTGAAAATATGACAACAGTAACAGCAACAGCAACAACAACTGAAAAAAATACTAATATTAATATTATTAATAATAATAATAATAATAATTTATTATATAATAATAATTATTTTTTTAATAATAATACAATAGATACCACCATAATAAATAATTTAAATAATTTTAATAATTTTAATTATAATAATAACAATAATAATAGTAATAATAATAATCATTTTAATAATAATATTGACACTACATTTAATAATAATTTATATTTAATTAATATTAAAAGTTTTTCAACAAATTCAACATTATTATTATCAAATAATAGTGATATAAATGATGGTGAATATCAGCCAAGTGATTTTGATTTATTATTTCGTCATTCAATTACAATGACAATTGTTTATTTTATTGCATATGTATTAGTATTTATTGTTGGATTAATTGGCAATAGTTTTGTTATTGCTGTTGTCCTACGGGCACCCCGAATGAGAACAGTAACAAATTTTTTTATTGTTAATTTAGCTATTGCTGATATATTAGTAATAATTTTTTGTTTGCCAGCAACATTGATGGGCAACATTTTTGTTCGTAAGTAACGATTAATTTTATTTTATTATAATTATATATATTTAAATTTTATTATACAAACATAAATTAAGAATGACTAAAAAAAATTATCATGCTGGATTATTTCAAAATTTAATAAAAAGTTCGTTTTGACGAGCCTAATGCAGAATACAAGCCATATAAAAAGAAAACAGTTCTCAGTGTCGAGTCCTTTTCAAACATGACAAACATGTACACATTTCATTTTAATTATTTCTATCTGTGAGTTTTAAAAGATATTAATTTTTTTTAATTTTATTCATGATTTAATTTTCATTATGAAAAATTTTATATTATTTTTGTCACTTTTTGTTTCAAACTATAGGTAATACTATGTACATAATTATTTTCATAAATGGATATATAAAGAAAGAAAATTTATTTAAAAAATTAGGCAGCAAATTTTTGTTTTTAAAATTATGTAAAAATAATTAATGATTCTGAGCGAAAAATAATATTTTTATTTTTTTTTTGCAAAATAAAATGCAAATTGCAGAAAATTTTTTATAATTTTCATAAAACAGATGTGTATAACGGAATGAAAAATATGAAAAGGATCATCGACACAGGGATGACCTAGTTTTTTTTTATATAATTTTTCATATATAAAATTTATATCCTATACTCCCCACCCATACTTATTCAAAATGTCCATTTATTATATATATATTTAGTATAGGTACATGTTGTTTGCACATAAATGAAAATTATATTATATAGCAGAGATAATAATATGTATAGGCTATATTTGAGAAAACATAAAATATATTATATAAAATTTTATATTCATACATTTTGAAAGCACATTTGTATATAAAAAAAATAAAATGTACAGACATAGATTCTGTAAATTTTCATATTTGATTATTTTAATGTTGAATAAAATGTTGGATGTATATAAAAAAAATCAAATAAAATTAAATTCAATCAATTTTATGGTTTTATTAGAGTTCCTTAAGAGAATCATAATTGCTTTTCTATTTATAATCAAGATTTATAATTGCATACTAATATCCTATCTCGAATTGACTAATTTATCCTATTTATTACTTAAGTATCTAAATATAATGTTTTCTAGTTGAATGAAAATTTAAATTTTCATATTGAAAATGACAAAAATTTATACCGTCTGTTAGCTGTAAAAATATAAAAATTTTGAATTTGTTAAAACAAAATAATAAAATACCATTAAATCAAAAACTATCATACAAAAAAATTCATTTCTAAGTTTCACAAAATTTTACTATTTTTTGAATAAACAAAAATTGGGCTTGAAACATTAGCTATTTTTTTTTTCATATTATATACTACTACCATATATACGTTATTTATATGCATTATTATGCGTTTGGCCTACAACACTATTGCGTTAAAGTGTGGCATTTTGTATGACACTACAAATATATTAAAAAAACATTATTAAAGTACATATATATATTAAACTATAGTACATGGATTTATGTACTATCTATACTATTCACATAAGATTATTATACAAAATAAAGATTTTAGAGCAAAAAAAAATGCACTTTCATAATTAAAAAAAAATAAAATAAAGAAATATTTATATATTAGAAAAACTAGTATATGAATATATAAACAAAAGTGCCTTTCATCACATCACCTGAAGTGATTTTTTTTAGTTCTATTTGGCACAGTAGTACTTAAAAAAAAAAAATCGAAAAATTTTCTTTAGTTAAAATATGAATTATACATGTGAAAATAGTTTAAAATGTACTGCACAAGTGCAATTAATACTGTTGTACAGAGTTTCTTTACTATAGTTCAATAGGTCTCGGAGTCGTCTTTTTCGCAAGCGTAAGGAAATTCTTAATAAATTCCCTAGGATCGTATCTTAAAACTTCATTTGAACTTTTATCTTTTAAACGCATTTATTAAATGTGCTACAAATAAAAGAGATCAGGCGTTTTACGCTCGCTATCCGGAACCAAGATTTGATTTGAGTGGAATAAGGATCACGAAGCAGGGCCATCATACGGAAATTTTATATATATATTTTTGATAAATTTAATTTTTGCTACATTTTGCTATATTTTCCATCAATATAATTGTTTTTTAATACATTTTTTAACTTTCTTGAAATTTATAGTTTCATTTCAACTGTTAAAAATTTACATTTTATTCACATATTATACCGATTTCATATTGATAAAATTTATATTAAATTTCATAAAAATATAAACATTTATATGTTTATATGTATATTAATTTATTGAATAACTTTGTAAAATATTATACAAACATAATATTAGAAACAAGTTGAATAAATTAATAAAAATTCAAATTTCAAAGTCTGTTTAAAATAAAAAAAAATAAATAAAAATAAATTTGTTTCGTAAATCTTCTTTAATTATTATTCTAATAAATTCGGTGGGTGTTGTAAAAAGTATATTTAAAATAATATATTGAGTTTTTATCTACATAATAGTATGTATTTTATACGTAACATAAATAAAAGCCTTTTTACTCGCCGATATATTAAAAAAGTATTGTAATATGTATATGTAAAATTGAGTTCTACTGTGTACTTATAAATAAGGTGTGTGCGACAGCAGGGATTAATCCTTGTTTTGGAGCAATAAACAATGTTCATCTAAGCTTCTAAACCGTTCAATTATAAATACTATTACAAAAAGTGATTGAAACTCAGAGTTCTATGTTTTGATTTATTAACATGATATTAAGTAAAGCTATAATTATTAAAAATTATTTGAACTAGTTCTGATTTTCTTCAAATATTCGAGCAACTATCTGCAATTGTTTTAAAACAACATTTTCAAAATATCCTTCAATTATTAGTTGTATTAACAAAAAAAATAAAATAAATAAAAAATTGAAACAGTTTTATTATTTGTTTTGTAATAATCAAAAAAAAAAAAGTGTATACTTTATTATAAAATAAAATAGACAAGTTTTGCTTAAGGATATAATAATTTTTGTTAGGAATCGTTTTCAATATTCTTGCATGCATAATTTTCTCATCAAATTTATAAAATTTGAAATTTTTTTTGGATTTATTTTTTCCTTATTATTATATAATCAAAAAATAAAATCTCTTGTTCAAATTTATTTACAATAATAATTTTTTAGGGAATTCTTTAGTCTCAATTTTTTATTTTTTTTTTATAATTTTTGTCTAATTTGATTCGAAAAATCATGATTATACGGTCAATAAGTTTTCATTAATGGAAATTATTTAATCTAAATTAATGATGTCACTAATTATATGCCATTTCAATCTTATCAGTTAATTTTAAATTTAAGATATTATTTATCTGCGTGTTATATAGTTCTGAATCTATTCTGCGTGCACTGTAAGAATTCAAAAAAGTTATACATGAAGATGTAAACAATACTTTTCCCCCTCTGATCTTTTAAATATTTTCAAATCCTACATACGGCCGAAATTAGAATATAATTCGCATATATGGGCTGGTGCTCCTAAAACCCATCTTGAGTACCTGGACAAAGTTCAGAGAAGGGCTATTAGATTGATCAACGATCACCAAACCACCAGCTCTTTGACATCACTCAATCACTGTCGCAATGTAGGTTCACTTTCAATTTTTTAAAAATACCTTGTTGGAACGGATACGTGTTCCCTGGAAGTAAAGGCCCTACTTCCTCCACTTCAAGTATTTTCACGCCAAGCTCGTACCTCTTCAACGTCACATCCATATTTCGTCAAAATTCCCAAATGTGAGAGAACGAGCTTTGGAGATTCGTTTTCAGTTCGCACCTCGAGAATGTGGAATGCTCTCCCATTAAAATTGTTCCCGACAGCTGGCGCACGTTTGACTTACGACTTGTGCCGCTTTAAGAAAAGTGTACATGATTACCTACTAACTATCCCATTTTTAAATCCCGTCTAAACTTCCTTTCCATTATCAAATCCATGCTTCTTTAAGCATAAAAGGTATCCCACCTAGTGATTTGGTAACTTTAATAAAAAAAAAAAAAAAAAAAAAGTTTGAGCTCAAGAAATATTTTCATTATTATGACATGGAGTCAACACTTTTCAAACTGAGTCCTAAACTAAAACCTTGTTTCCAGAGGCACATATGGCACTTAATTATAAATTTTTTCCTTCTGTTGATAGATAAAAATAAAAATTGCTAGAATAATTTTAAAAAGTTACATTTGCCGAAAATAATATAAGGAAATAATAATATAAAATAAATAAATAAGTTTTTATGAATTGAAATTAATAAAACAAAACATTATATTTGCATAATAATTACATAAAATTATTTTTATTAAACACACACACACACAGAAAATAAACGTAAATATTATTTTATTTCTATATGAAAATAATTAAGAACCCAGAAATATCATGGGAATAATAAAAATAATAAAAAAAAATATTTTAATGTATCTTGACCTTTAATATTATTTGAAATATATATGTATGTAGTTTTATTTTTGTTATATCTATGATCTTTGTAATAACAATAACTATATGCATACATACACTTATTTTGAACATAATAAATATGAGTATGTACTCCAGTACATATATTGTATGTAAACAAAATAATAATAATGAAACGAAAAAAACTTTTTTCATCCATACATATTTTAATATCATAAAATTTGGCAAATTAATGATTAGGCAATTTTCTTTGATTGATTTTCTTTTTCTCATGAAAATTTTTTATTTTGAGATATTTTTGTGATATGACCATGAATTTAAAATTAAATAAAAATAATAATAAAAGAGCAATGAACCAAAATGTGAAAAATTTAGAAAATAATAATGGAAAAAAAATTTTTCATGATTTTCAATAAAAAGTTTGAGAATATTTGTATAAGAAAATATTGAGAACATTATATGTTAAGCTTAAGGCTTGTGTTCAATTCAACTGGAAATTTGAAAAATTAAAAAATATAAGGAAATTTTTAAAATAAATATAATAATTTCTTTTTTTAATGAATATATAATAATTTCCTATCAAAGTTAATATAGGAAACAAAGTGCTGATATACTGGTTGTACTATATCAGTATAACTGATTCAAGCTTGTTTTATGTAGAACTATCTTCTAAAGAAATAGTTCAAGTTTTAAGTTTAAGAAACACAAAAAGGATAGAGATCTCTATACATTGAAATTTTTGATTTAAAATATTTTTACTTTTCACTTTTAACATTTTTATTCCTCTATATTTACTCTCAATTTTAAATTACATAAATTAGTAGATAGTTTTAATACAGCTTTCAAATTCAAATAGGCACATAATGTAATATAAGTTAGATATATATATTTTAATTTCGCATGACATTCAATCAGCAAATACGGCGTTTTTTTTTTTAAATTCCATCAGCAGCAATATTATATTATTTTTCAAAATTATTATAAAGTTAAAATTCAAAGTTGTTCAAATCATATTCTAATTATTTAGTATTTGAAAAGTTTTTAAACTATTTAGCATCGTATTATACTTATAAACATATTAGTTTTTTTTTTTTTTTTTTTTCAAAATTTGAACTAAAAGCTTGAGAAACTTTAAAATGCATTAAACACCCACAATTGTTATTTATTTAATGTTATTAAAAGTTATATAAAAAAAAGAAAGAAATAATAACACATATTTCAATGGTAGTTTTATACACTATATGCATATATATTATGAACTACATCCACTTCTGTTCGCATATACTAGGCATCAAAATTAGAATTTTTGAAAAAAAAAAAAAATAGAGGAATTATTTTTCTTTTTTTTACCTAAACAATTTTGATTTGATTTTAAAATGTAGGTCAATGTCAGATACAAAAAAAAAAAAAAATTTATGTTTATGCAATATTTCGCTTTAAAAATTGCATATTATGTGTATATATGTATAGATAAAATATGCGAAAATACGAATTTAATTCAATTTTGTGTTTTTTTCCAGTTTTTCAAGTTTTTATTTTTTTAAAATTTTTTTTCGGAAAATTTTTTTATTCCAACAAAAATTGTACTGTTAAAAAGTTGAAAATTGGTAAAATTTTCAACGAGTTGAAATTTTTTTTTTATATATATAGATGTTATGTAGAAGACGAATAGGTTGGGTAAATAAATTTGTATATATTGTTAATGAGAAAAAAAAAAATAATATTGAGTTAATGGTTTAAAAAGAAAAAAAATTTTAAATTATGAAAGTTCAACCCTCATACTACCACTATATAAATATAATAGATAATATTTTATACCTCATAAGAAATATAATTTAATTTATTTTAAATTGTATGAACATTTTACATAGAATTTTTCAAGGCAGCACACCATCCAGAAGGTATAGATAGTTCAAACAAAAAATATTATATGTTTGTGCACTATCTGGAAGATTAAGAATATTTATGAATTATTCACAAAATAACACATTAAAATTCCGCCATAATTAATCTTCTGTAATATAATGAATATTCTTGGCACCATGGCAAAATAATCAAAAAATCTGACAAATTGAAACTTGAAAAAAAAAAATAATCTTGTTTACAAAAGTTACATAATAAATTAAATAAATTTTCCGATCAAATTTTTCTATATACACACATAATAAATACATAATTGTTGATAAATTATTTTTTAACAAGGAAGCTATTATTATGTCCAGATTCCCTAGACACAATTTATATTTTAATTTCGCCATTAACGTAAAATTTTCCCTCTCACTTAAAAAAAAATAAAAAAATAAAAAATAAAATGTAGGTATAATATTCGTATACGAACACTTTCGAAAAAAAATTATTTATGATTATATATATTTTATTCATAAAATTTATTTATTTTTTTTTGTTCTTGGTTTATTTCATGGTACAAGGAAACAAAAAGCATGAACAAAAAATTTGATCAAGAAACCCCTTAAATATTATTTTTTTATATATTATTATAATTTAATAAAACTGTAGAATAAGTTTATTTCTGATATTTATTATGTATGGTTTCTAAAAATTTTGATTAATTGAAATAAAAATTCTTTATCTAAAAAATAATGAAATTTCTAACATAATAATTTCATTACAATTTGTCGATTTTTATATTTTAATGCTATTGAAAAACTAAACATAACTATAGTCCTAATTCGAAAAGATGAAAAATATTTGTAAAAGCATTTTAAATTTAGGGTATGTATTTCAAAAATTGATAAAAACAAATAAAACTCTAGTTAAAAGTACTATTTAAAAAAGTTTATCTAAAATACTTAAAAAAAATATATTGTTACCATTTCATTATTACTTTTGAAAATTGATTTTCTTTTTAGTCTTACTATCGCTCTACTATTGTGTAATCTATTCTATAATCTCTATAATATAGTATAAAAAAATCATAAAAATGGCAATACGATACTATTGAATTATTTTGACGAATTGTTTTAATATTTAAATTTTATTTAAAAAAATATATGTATCCCTTTTTTTTTGTCATCCTCTGTTATCCCTAAACATCTTACATTTTGTATAGGTTTATACTGTCTCTATGGGACAAAATATTTTTGAAACCTTATATATTGATCGAAGGCATATATTCACAATTTATTTATTATTTATATACAAATATATTCATATCACATCACACTTAAGATAGCGCGAATTAAATTAATTTTTGCAAAGAAAAATAAATAAATAAAAAAATTTCAAAAAAAAAATTAAAAAAATTGTTCAAAAGATGCAAATTAATGCCAAAATATATATACATATTTGAAAAATTCCTTGGAGGTTTTCATTTCCATATCAATTTAATTTTTTTTTTTTATTTTTCATTTTCTTTTCTTCTCAATATAAAATACAAGTTTTTCTTCTTTTTTTTTTATTTATTTTTTATTTGGTACATTCATTATTGATGTTAGTATTATTATTACGCTTTTCTTTCTTTAATTTATTATCCTTTTGTTTAGTAATTTACAATGTTTTATTTTGATAATAAATAAATGTTGGTATAAAAAACCAAACGAGAAAAACTATAAAATTTCATGAATTAAGAGAAAAGAAGAAAATTTCAGGCTATAATCGAAAAAAGAAAATGCAGATTATTCGACGGTTCGTATTTGTTGTTAAATAGTATGATGCTTGGAGGACAATTCGTGAAAGAAATAGTAAATTTAAATTTAAATAAATATTAATTTGAGGTCACCAAAATAATCACAGGGTCAACAAAAATATGCTTATTAGGTTATTTTCTGCTCATAGCAAAATAATTTGGTATTATCAAATGACTTACATCCAAAGTTTAGGGATAGAACATACAAAAACAAAAATTAGATAGAAAAATCGATCCGATAGTTGGTTTAATAAAATTTAATGTTCCACGGTATAATAAAATTCATTTAACACAAGAAAATTTTTGAGTTAAAAAATTCAAAAAACCAAAATATATTATAGTGAGTTAAAAATTTTCGATGATTATATGGGAGACGACGTATATACGAAGTTTCATATTGTCCGCATCGAATTTTATTCATTCAATACTAAGTATTTAAATTTATTACATTATTTTTATCTTTTATATTTCTATTTTGTATTCCTTATTTCCTTCTTTCAAAAAAAAAAACCAACGAAATTAAATAAATTTATATAAAATAAAATTTAATTTATCTTCAATTTTATATTCTAATTAAATTTTTTAGTTCTTGAAATATTTCCATTTAAATTTCATCAATAACATGAATTTTGTTGTTGTTTTGAAATGGTTTTTAAGTTCATTTGAAAATTTTCATTTTACTATGCATGTTAGAAAATTTTCCATCAAATCTATCATCTATGAAAATATTTTATCAAAGTATGATTTTTTTCAATTAAATATTTCAAAAACAACAATCCCAATTAATTTTTACGAATGCTAGTTCAATAATTTTATAGCAAGAAAAAGAAGTTTTTAGGCGTTAACATTTTTGTGTCCTGTAAAATTAATAAACCTATTTTAATTATCAAAATTATCAAATCAATTTATCTCTATTTTTCACGCAATAACTTTCCACCTCAAAACGCTTCTAATATACGAATTGGCTGAAAATAATTTTAAACTTTTATTTTGAATTAATTTTATGAGTGACCAATCCTTGTGATATACATTAAAATAATATGAACATTATATAATTCACTTATTTAATTTGGGTTATATTATTCTTACTTGATTATTCAGCGTATATCAAAATTAATTTTATGCCTTGTGAATTCATTATTTTAATCAAAGTCGAAACGACGTTAAAATACATGACAATTTTTAATTATTTATGTATGTGAGGAAAAATATAATTTACCATTAAGATTTCATTATAAATGCATAACAAATCGCTATCAAGTCTGTGATTTAGGAAAATAATTGATTTATTAATTTAAAAATAAATTTTCGGAACCCGGTTATACTTCTTCTCATGTTGGGCTATTAAATTTAGAACTCTTCTTATTTTCTAATCCAAAACGATCTGGTTTTACAATCGTATGTCATTGCTACATTCTCTTTACTTAAAAATATGACATCACGTCACATAAGAAATCCATACCTATATGGAATATTCTGACTGAACCATAACCACTAATTATGATTTGTTATGCTATACAATATCTGAAAGTATTTCCTCGTACAGAAAAAATGAAACAAAAAACAATTTTCTAGAACATGTTGATAATAATTTCTAGCAGCAAGATATTTTATTTCAATAAAATAAAGTTTATAATAATTTGTAGTTATTTGTATGTTCTTCATACATACAATTTGAAATATGAAAGGAAAGGATTCACAACATAATCTACTTACATATAAATAAGTGATATTGTTATGTTTTTTTTATTCCAACATAAATTTAAAATAAAATAAAATTATTTGAAATTTTCCTCTTTTTATGTAACTTTTCCTTGTTTACATGAAAACTCGACATAAGTTTATGCGGTTATGTCTAAGATCTTATAAAATAATGTAACATTTAGGTACTTATTAACATAACATTAAATTGTCGTAAGAATATAAAATTGGTTTTATTACAAAATCAAATTGCTAAAATTAGATGTTAACTTACTCTCAGGAAAGTGTAGTTCTTCTTAATATCTACTTATTATAGATAAGACTATCAATGCAGTTTCATTTATTGACCGGTATATATTTTAGTTCCAATTTTGTACGACATGCGATCTAACTACCGTGCTGAGCATTGCAAAGTTTTATTAATATTTTCACAATAAAAATACTGTTCTCGTTAGAGGAAATCGGAATTTTTAAAAGTATCCACAGAAATAAAATTTGATATCTAATAGAATTTTAAGTAAATGAATTTATAGTGTTTATGATAGGAGTATATCGTATGATATATGATTGTTTTTATTTTTGAGAAAAATATCAAAAACTTGTACGAAATTTTTTTTTACACAATGCATGCATTCACACATATAAAATATATGTATACAACTACACATAAATCAAATAAAATAATATTTTAGAATTAAGAAATTACTTTTTATTATAGTATATTTTTCTGACTTCTCTGATATAGTTTACAAAAAAAGCTATATTACGAAATATCTTGAATAAAAAAAAATTACCACAAAATACATGATACAGAGCTATAACCCTTCTTTTAATATATATGAAGAAAAATTGTTAAGTTATCCAAAATAAATATTTATCCCTTTTTTTATTTCACTTGAAAAGCATTATCTATTAATACATATTCAAACTAACATATTCAAACTAACTATTCGTGTATGATACACAGTATAATATGTGTAATATTATGTTATATAAAAACTATATTCTCCAAAAAGTTTAAAATGCTGGTATAGCAACTCTAAATGGTGTCGTCCAATATTCATATACATCCCAAAATAATCATGAAATGCACATATTTCTTTATTTATTTCCCAAAAATTATTATGCTGACTTTAAAATTTAACCATCATCATCATCATCAACTTAAATGATAACTGATTTTTATTTATATAAAAAAAAAATATATGTGTGGATTTATTTTTATCTGTTTATTCAATTTCATAAGAGATATCAAAAGAAAAAACATTGTGTGTTTTATTTCAGAGAAATTCAAAAACAGATTTTAACTATTTTTATTCAGTTATTGCACTAGCAGTTTTTTTTTCAACCAGAATTTTTCTAATCGGTCTCAGTTTTACAATGAGCCCCACTAAGTTCGTTATTCTAACTCATTTTTTTTTTGGTTCTGTGTAAAATTCGCGCACACAAAATTTCTATAATCATTTATGGAACTAATGAAGTGTTTGCTCAATATATAAATTCAACGAATTTAAAAAATTAAATGTGGTATATAGTAAATTTTTGTTTTGTTTGTATCTAACTTTTTTATGGGTTTAAAAAGATAAATATAATCTCTTAAACTGAATTTCGTTTTTTTATTATAATCCTTTTTTTATTTCTCTTTCTTCCCTTAATAAAAACGAAAAATAGAAAAAAAAAAAAAAACTAAAATGTAAATATTTTTCCTTCAACTTTTTTAGTTTTTCTTTTTTATTTTTGCTTTTTTTTTATTTTTTTCATTTTGTTTTCTTTTCTTTTGTGACCACAAAAATATTTTTCCAAGTTATAAAAGTCCTTTACAAATATTGATTTAAATTTAGAAGAAAATAAATTTTTTTTTTTTTTTTGGTTTTATTGATATTGAAAATCAAATATTTTTAATTATGTAATTTATTTAAGATCATCATAATTTTTGTGATTATTTTAGAAAATGAAGATTTATATAGTTAGATAGACTTGATTTTAGAACATTTTGCTTATACACTATATTAGAAGACCGCGCAGAGTCAAAATATCTTTAAAAAAAATCAAATTCTTAGGACATTTATTAGTCAAGTTCTTACACTTTTTTTTGTAAAAGTTCAGAAATTAATTATTTTTCCTCTTCTCTTTTAATATAAAAAACACACATAACTCTTGTTCAGCTCGAATTTAAGTAGTTCAAGCCCACTCAATTTCTATTTATAAAATAATCTCATAAGGTTTTTCTTTTATTTTTTTTTTAATTTTTAAAGGCAGAAAAATATCATTTTATGTTTGTTTTTTTTTTTTTTTTTTGAAATGTAGGACATGCTGGTCAACGAACCTATAATTTATATAAGAAAGAAATCAGAATAACGTTATGTTGTGAATATAAGGTGTGCTGTGCATATTAAAAAAAAATAAAATAAAATAGAAGAAATTAGAATTAAATTTGTAGTATAATACATTTTCAGTTTTTCTAAAGAGTGGGTTTTCATTTGTAAAAGATTTTTAGAATAAATTTTTTGTTCCTATTATTTTTATGATAATGATGTTTTAATGAGGAACTTTTCGTATTCCCGGAAGACATTTTACATGGAATAATTAATTATTATTAAATTGAAATAAAATTTTAATTAAATAAAATATAATTACAATTTAGTATTTTAATATATAAACTTATTAAAAATTAATCACGATTTGTATATCATTACAATAATTACTCCCTAAAAGTATGCAAAAAATACATATCTCTTATGAATTGATTGTTTTGATTCCTTAAGGTATTGGGGCTAAATTGGTTTTAAATTTTCTACCAAATATGAGTATAAACTTTCAAAAATTTAATATTGTTTCTCCAATATAAAGATTTTGTATTTTAATGTAAAGCATTAATCAAATAGCTGGTGTAGGTAGGTACTATGTGTTGGAAAAAATGTACATAAATTTAAAACAATTAAAAAATTTTATTACCTAGCACATGCAATTTTTTTTTTGTTTTAAATTTAAGTTTCTATTGTTTTATAATTGGAAACAGTGAATATATATGCATATATTCACAAATACAGGTAAAAAATTTTCTTAAATTGGGTGCTTGAAGGATATTATATAGATTGCATATACATAAGTATTTTTATGTGCTCCTTTTCACAAGCTTTCCGCAGTCATTGAAAACAAATTAACTTATTTCTATACATGAAAATATGGTATCAATAGCTGACATAAGAAGAAGAAGAAAAAAAAAATATTGTCCTAGAATAATTGCAACAGTGACATTCTTCGTTGATAAACTGAAAATCTCAAAAAGAATTTAAAAACTATTTTAAAAAAAAAGAATACTATATAATTAAAAAAAAAATGTTGTCCTGTCAAATTTGTCTTTTAAAAAATATAATTTTATCGTCTATTTTTTTGCAATTTATGTTCAAAAAGCTTTCCAAAGGCTTATTTTAATTCTGGATAAAAAAAAATACAGAACAGTAGTTCATAAATGAACACAGATTTCTCGACCAGTTCGAATCCTTGGTCTCAGTTACTAATAGAAATCAAATTTCATCTCTTTAGTTTCAATTTTTGGACGAAATCGAGACACTAAATATGTTTCTGAGCTCCTACAATTGACACAAAATTGGCATATTTTGGCATTGATTTAATCGAAATCGGCTGAGTAGTTTAAAAGTTTTAGTTTGAGAGTGGGACAGGCTGACTTACAGATAATGAAAACAAATACTTTCCCAATTTTTGATGGAAAACATACTAAAAACATCTTTCAGATAATAATAACTGACAGATATTGTTGCTTTACCTTTTTTTTTCGAATAAGTTTTTTCTCTTTATAAATTAAAAATAAAAGTGAATATTTTATAAATTTTCATTACTCCTAGATACGAAAAAAACAAAACAAAATACTTTATTCAACATATTTTCCAGATTTTTTTTTTTTTAATTCTATAAAAGGTTTATTGCTGTTAACCTTTTTTTTAAATAAAATTTTAAACTTAAATATAAAAGGCTTATTTGTCAGTTTTTCTATTATATTCAAAAGATTTCATACTACACCACCACTACAAAAAAAACTGAATGTTTTTCATTTTTGTTTGTTTATAGAATTTATTATTTTATAATATTTTATTTATTTATTTATATCCCTATATATTTTTTTTGAAGAAAATAAGTAAAAGATTTTTTTATTTAACGTATAACTGAGAGTAGGAAAATTCTTTGATGAAAAGCTAAATTTTTTTTTTTATATAAAATTGATTCAAAAGGATTATAAAAAATTGGGTATTAAAAAAAAAAAAAAATAAATGAATATAATTTAGGTGTAGGAAGAAAAGTATATAAAAATGAAAAGTGTAGTTTATTTTTTAATAGTGATGAATGAGTTCATAGTAGTTAGAATATACGATAAATATATTATATTTTACAAATTGCATGCCCTTCAACCTTTTCTATATTGAACAAAAAAAAAATTGAATTGCATTATTATGTTTTATGTTTGTATAGAGATATTATGTAAAACCCTCATATTATGCACGCGAAATTAACAAATAATAGTAAAATGCTCTAATTTTTTTTATTTTTTTTAAAATAATTTTCAGATTTTTATATAATATAGAACTTAGGTATAGTTTGTTCATATTTTTTTTCTAGAGTACGCTGTGAAAAACATAGTATCGTTATTACGGATTTCGATTTTGAAATGTCAAAATAAAAAATTTTCCTTTATTTATTAAAAATTTTACAGACAAGACAATATCAAAAAATTATGAAATAAAATAATAAAAAAATTAATCCCATAATAATTCTATAGCTGTGTGTGAACGGTCGTTTCTTGTTCTATGATTTCTATGAAAATTACCGGATACCCCAAGAGGATTAACAACTGATTACTTTTGTGTCAGTCCACGGTTACAAATTATACTCTGTAGTGTTGTAGCATTAAACAAAAATTCGATCGCATACTTAAAATTTTTTAATTGACTTTAATTATTTATTTTATTTACTGATCGATATCTATATAGTTAATGCACATAACTATATAATTGTACACATTTGAATAAGAGTAGTTTTAGTTTTTTTTTAAATCAATAATTGTCAACGAAATTACCCAATTAATTATTAATATATGGTAAAGTGCCAATAGAAATTTGATTTATGAAAAAAAAAAATAAATTTCAAATATTACAAAAATAAAAAATGATTGATTGAAGAAAAAAAAATTAATAATATGTAGTTATAATAAATAACTTTTTTGTCCTTTAAAATTAACGACAAAAAAGTTAAAATATTTGACCGTGATTTAGAAATGATTTCAAAAAAAAAAAATAATAATAATAACTATAATTTATTCTTTAATATATATGTACATATCGCCTGCTCAGAAATGAAACAACGTATAATGAAAAGTATAGTTTCGAGTAATTTGAATTTAAAGATTTGAAAATTAAAAAAAACGTATGAAAAAATATCAAGTAGCGTACAAACTTCATCTAAAAAACACGTTTTAATCAACATTAAGAATATTGCAAAGTAGTTGTACTTATAAAATCGAGTACGAGGAATCGAATGGTGCTATTGTCAAATAATGACGTATAAATGTCATACGTTGTTTCATTTCTCAGCAGACGATATAAATGTATTTAAGGTAATAAATTTTATTCCAATTTAACTGAATATTTTGATATTACACATTTGGGATTTTTCAAGCAAAAGGAAAATAAAATTATTATTTTATATATACCCTTTCAATATCCTAAATATTAATAAAATGTATTTATAGTTTAAACAAGGTGTAGTTACTTCGTTTTCGACTGGAAATCGTAAGAAAATATCAAGTCTTAATGTGAAGTAAAAACCTATTTACCGCCGTCATCTGGCGATACTTAGATTCATTTCCAATAAACTTTAATTTTGAAAATTATTTTAAAAATACAAAATTTTCTCTTATCATAATATTGTCAAACTGCAATATTGATTTAAAAAAAAAGAAAAAATTTAAAAAAAATGATGACACTTACATAATTTTCTTTTTGCATGCAGAAAAAATGATTTTGGTTTCCCTTGAAGTTTTTCTTGATTAGTGGAGTTCCTTTTCTTTATTGGTTTTCAATAAGATATTTTTGAAAAAAAAAAAAAAAAAAACTAAAGTATCCATACAACATATGTGCACATACATGAACTTATATTTATATGTATATAATTATATAAATTTTTTTTGTAGGAAAAACAGCTTACATGTGTTATTTTTAAAGATAATGGCACAAGAGAAAATCTTCTTTAAATAATTGTACGTGTGCATATTACAAATCTTGATTACTTATATATAAATTTGAACAAGAACTGTATATATACAATTGTAACACGTCTTGATGAAGGACTTCTTGTGGTTCTTTTTTTTTTATATATATATTTTTTTTTTTTTGAGAAAATGATATACTTAACATTAATATATATATTTAGAATATTTTGATAGTACACACAATATCATGTAATATTGATTTTTATAATTTACAGGATTACAAGAAAAATATTACTAAACTAATAATTAGTAATGATTTCTATATTATTACATATTATAGTATTCATTTAACAGGCTTTTTATATTAATTTTTTATTATTATTTATAATTATGTTCTATTTTAATCTTCAGATCAGATTGGTGGGGCGTGTCATCGTGAAATTTAATTTATATTTGTTATTTTTTTTTAAACTTTTACATTTATGTGTTTTTCAAGAAATAATTGTTTATTTTTCAGTTCGGATTTATCATATAAGAGTAATTATATAGTAAAGAAACTTTTTATTCCAGCTATCTTATAGTGTATTATTTAATTATGTACAAAGGCATATAGCTTTAATCCAATTATTATTTTCAACCAACTATTTTCATAATATAAAAATTTTCAAATAATAAATACTAGCACTGACTGACTTCAAATAATAATAAATAAAAAAAAAAAAAATACAAAAACATAAGATATTAAAAAATCAATTTAACTTGAAAGTAAAATCTAAACTTCTAAAGAATATATGTAATATATTGTTCTAATCTATATAACCCAGAATAAAATTTATAAATCATGACCTAGTTGATATCGAAATAGTGACAATATTTTCTTTTCTTACTTAAATAATATACAATATATACACATTATATATTATTTATGTAACACATTATGTTATAAACATATATATATGTATATATATATATATATATATATATATATATATATATATATATATATATATATACTAAAAGTATATTTCCAACAATAATTTTTGTAAATCAAGGATAGATTAGCTTAATATTTCTTTCATTTTATAGTTACAATGTTATTGTACACTATATAAATAACAATAAATTACAACAAAAGTTAGTGCATTATTTTTTGTTAAAATGACAAACTTACATTTTACATGAAAACAAAAATATTTTAAATAAAAACAACAAAAAAAATAAAGATTTTTAAATTTGAAATAATAATTTAACTTTTATTTTATTGAATACTATATAATATGGTTTAGTTTAGAATTCTTGAATACGAATGAATAGGTATAACTACAACTATTTTCAGGTTGTCAAAATTGAAAATAAAAACTACAAAAAAAAGAATTAATTTAAATCAAACTTGAAATCAACTTATTCGCAAAATTTCAATTTTCCGTCTATAAAATGTATATATTTTTTTATAATAACAACAAATATTTATGTACTTTTGTATTTTAAGGATATTAATATACTTCAAAATTAAAACTATATAAACATAAATTTATCATATAGGTTTATCACATTTCTCATATATAGAACAACTTTTGACAAGAACTTGATCTTTTCTTTTTAAATTTATTTATTATGCTATTAATTCTTAAATTATATGTTAATGCTTTATAGCTTATGTGAAAATGATTCTTTTATAACTATTTGGGTTTTATAAACAAATAAATTGACAAATAAATGAGAAAAAATGGCCTTGCTGAGATTTTCAAATCTTGTATATATATGTAGTATGTTCTATGAATTCAACTACTTTTGATTCTTTTCATTTAATTTTTTTTTTTTTTGATAAATGAAGATAAGTAGGAAAATATGTCCGGAAGGAAAAATAATAAGATAAAAAAAAAAAAAAATTCTACGAGAAATTCAATCATTGAAAATTTTATATTAAGTATAGGAGGTATATTATATATAATATGTTTTTATATAATATTTATATATCTGTATAAAATTATATATCATCCAGTTTTCTTCTCTAGTTATAATAAAATTTCATTAAAATATAAAAATCAACCGAAAGAAGAAAAAGTTTATTTCGCCAGAGAGGAAAAAATAAAAAAATTGAGCAGGTGGCTTCATTTATTTAAAATCAAATTAATTTATGGCATTTTATTTTCGCTAATAAGAAAAAAAAAATTTGAATTTAATTTGAAAAGGCCTCAAAAAAATATGTGTATATTATATAAAAATATATTTTTTTTATTATGAGAATTATGTTGTGTACTAAAAGTCCATGTTTCATTTTGTATATATATTTAAATTTTTATAAATTTAAATTTTTTTCAGAATATTTAATAAATTTTTAGAATTTAACAAAAAAAATATCGAAATCGTGGTAAAATAGTCTGTGTCTCGTTTTATTGACTTACATGACGGTAGAAGAAATAAAGTCAAAAATGAGTATGGACTTACGAAATCTATATATCTAAAAATTAAAGTCCTTAGAACCATTTGAACCGATTTGAACAAAACTGGCACCATTGGAAAGATTATTTGCTGTGGATGGTCCTTGGCTATCTTTTCATGACATTTGATCGACTATACTTTGGTTGTTGGACAACTTTTTTGAATTTTTTGTACCATTTATCATCATTTTTTGATCCGAAACTGTCTTAAATAATTTTACCTATTATTATTGATAACGACTAGTAGCTTATGTTTATACGGAATTGTTGTCTCTAAATTTATATTTTTTGCGCTGGAACTTCTCTTTATTGCTTAGGGATTATAATTTCGAGAAGTTGAAGCTTGAGGTTCGAATGAATTTTTAATTATTACACACAGCGAGCAAGGTACATACGGGAAGTAAGTAGGATAGTTTTTAAGTCCTACAGCTTGTATACTTCATATTGTAAAGATGTTCGAAAATAAAATGAATAAAAAAGACATGCTTTTTATTGCCGTACTGCCTGAGAACACAAAGAATAGTTTCAGGAAAAAAATATTGTACCTACATATTTATAAACTTTATTAATTGTATCAAAATTTGTCACAAAAATTACGTTTTACATTGCGAAAAAAAATAATAACAATTTTTCATTGAATATATACACACTTTTATTTAGAAAATAAATATTAACTTATTTTTTTGCGAAAAGATTGAGATGTTTTTGTTTCATAATAAGTTTTTTTTATTTTGTTTCCTAAATTTGTCAAATAATATGAAAACAATTTTTTTTTTTGCTGATACTACTAGAATGAAAATAAGATTTTGAGTGATTTATTTTTTTTTTTTTGAAACTTAAGATTTTTGACTTTACAAGAAATAAACAAAAAAAAAAATAAAATCGATTTTTATATTATATATTATATATATATTTTTTTAAATAGTTTGTTTATCCTTGAAATATTTTTCCGAATCAACAACTAAATCTTCTTTAATGATTAAATTGTTAAGAAAAGAAAAATAAAAAAAAATAGTTTTTTTACACAAAATTTAATAGTGCGTAATTTTTTTCACCTACGCACTATTATCTGTAACGACATAATTTTATATTAGTTTAAGTTTAAACCAAAAGTTATTTTTTATTATTTTTAGGTTGGGCATAGTGTGTATATGAAAATACCATTAACCAAAAATCGGGTACGGTTTTTGAAAATATTCTGTTGAAATCTATTTGGCAAGATGTCATAATTATTTTTAAAACATACCTACCTCTATACTAGAAAAATTAAGATAAATTATTTTTTTTGTAATTAGTTAGAATTATTTCTAAGAAAATTACGGGTATCACTAAAAAATTTTTTTTTAATTCTAAAATGTTGCAAATAATAGGTATATACCTACCTACCTGTTAAAAATCTTTATAATTTTTTTTTTGTTTTTCTTATGAAATATATACAGCTCACACATAAAATTAATTCCATTAACCTAAATCATTCATTATTATATATATAGTATATATAGATATTTTTGTTTTTTTTTTTTTATACTGGGCTGTTAAGGGATTTTAAAACGACACATTTGTTGAAAAATTTTTGATAAATGTTTTTTATTTTTTTTAACTTAAGGATACACCGTATATCTCTGAAATATTATTCAATTTTAAAATTATATTTTCTTGAGTTTTTTTTTTTTTTATTATTTATTATTATTATTATTATTATTATTATTATTATTATTATTATTATTATTATTATTTTTTTTTTTTTTTTGAATAAAATGTTATGAATAATATCATATACCTAGGTATGAAAAAAATAAAAAACATAGGTATATTATGTATAAATATATTTCTTTTTACGAGGTAATAAAATATCATTATATATAGAATTTCATAAGTGAATTTCTAAGAAATTTTTGATAGATCACCATCATAATTATGATTAAGATATATATATATATATATATATATATTCCACAGGGAAACTATATATAAGTTGTATATGGAGAGCTTTAATGTAATATTTTGGACGCAACTTATTATATAAATATAAGAATTTCAAAATTTTTTGATTTGCTTGTTTACTTTTTTAAATTTAACTGCCTTTAATCATGATTAAACTTAGCTTTAAAGTACCCTGCAAGTAATTACTTTCTTATTTTTACATGTCAATATAAAATCTATTTTTTTATAATTATAAATATAACTAAAAGTTAGGTATCTAATTTATTTTAAATATTATGTAATAACATATTAGATACTTATGTTTACAAAATATATAAAAAAAAATCATAATAATAACATATAAAAATAAAACTCATCATTTTATATTGAAAAATAAGCACAACAAGCATTAAAAGAGCCCATTATTTTCTCTGTTTTGATTTTGTGTTTTTTTTCCTTATTTCATTATTATACAATTCAAACCTTCCAAATTTTCTATATCATAAATAAGAAAGAAAATGAAAAAAAAAAAATAAAGAAAATTTATGTATTTGATTATGTTAGGTATCATATAATCATACTACATAAGCAGACACTATTATGATACGGATTTTATACGAAAGTTATTTAATTTGAAAAAAATAATTTTATTTTTAGTTTTAGGTTATTGTAAAAGCGATTAATTTCATTGGAAATACTGAAAGTTCCAAACCGAAAATTACACAAAATTTGTTTCTTTTGCTGTTTCATTCCTAACCGGTACCAATTGCCATTACAATAAAATAAATACATCCAAAAATGATAGTACTAGATGAGTTTTTCCAGAATAAGAGTATTACACAACTAGGTTTCACAATTTCGGTTGCATGACAACTGTACAAATATCAAAATTTCAATTGTACAATTTAAAACATCTATTTCACTTGTACAATCTAAACATCTATTTTCCAGAATTATCTTCATGTACAATTTTTAACCAGTTGTTTAGCTCCCAAATATTCAGTGAATTATCTAATGTTAAATTAAAGAATAGAAAGAAAAAAAAATACTTTTATAAAGATTAATTCCATAAAATATAGATATTGTAAAAGTATTGTCAAAAATTCTACAAGTTGTTGTTAGATAAAATATAAGTTGTACAAATGCTCGTAAATTCTACAAGTGGTTAATTCGAAAAAAAAATTAAAGATTGTACTGGTCTCAAATGTACATACAAGTGATAGATTTATCTTTACAACTATCGATTGTATAACTGGTGATTGTGCAACTGGTCAATTATACAACTGAACTTTTTTTTTTACCAGTTTTAAGAGAAAAATGCTGGTATGTACTACATTTGTTTTGTTTTTTCATATAAATTAAAAAAATTTTACACCTGGTAATTGTACAAGTTACATTCATCGATGAAACGATGATGCTTTTCTTACAACTTTGCCAAAGTAGATTGAAACAGTTTTACCTTGTCATCACAAAAATATATGATTGATTTAAAAATTAAATCTACACATTTACTACATATAATAGTTTTCTATTAACATAATAAATTATTAATAAATCTATAGAATAGTGAAAAAAAAACTATACTACAAATATTTTTACTATAAAATACATTAATAAAATATGAACTCTATGGTCCCATATACAGATATAGTATTATATATATAAAGAAAAAATTATGACAGACATTCCCTTCCCGTTTTTTCTGAAAACAAAAATAAAATAAAAAACAGATCTATAAAAAGAAGAAGTTAAATTTATATTCATACTCATATATATGTATATAATTACATATTTTTAAACGAAGCGAGACCTATGAAAGCTGTTCTATATATATTTTAACTTCTTTATTTGGGTTTAGCAGACATAAAAAAGCTTCTTTTTTTTTTTTGTTTTTACTTCAAATTTTTTCTCCTCATTCTCTCAATATTTTACCTACATAATTGCAATAATTTTTTTTTTTTATTTCCTTAACTTTTAACTATAACAGAGATTATACAAAAAAAAAGGTGTGCAGGCAGAAAAAAAAACATTAAAATACATAGGTATATATATAAAAAATAGATTTATGTACACTTTCTTTAGTAAATAGGTCAAATGATTTTATTTAAAGAAAAATATAAAATAAAAACAACTAATAAATGAAGAAAAGAAAATAAATTATTTATTTTTCTTTTGATGTTACTTTTCAACATAGAAAAAAACATAAAAAAAAAAAATGGAAAATACTATAATTCAATTAATTTCAGTTTTCTTTTCTTTCTTTTTTTTTGTTTGGAAAATTTTCTACCTTTGTGGAAAACAAAAAAAAAAGTAAAATTAAGGAAAATTTTCCTTAAAAAGTATACCTACCTACTTCTTTTTTTTTTCTTACTTTAATGAGAGACACATTGATAAAGCTTTTCTTTTCTTTTTCTTTTTTTAACAAATTGGCCTAATTTAGAAGAAAATGGGAAATTTCTTTAGTGGTTATGTAGGAATTTTCTTTTTTTCAGATTTTATATATATGAAGTAAAAATTTTCTTATTTATGAAGTAAAAAGTCATTAATATTAAAAACATTTAGGTGGAACTAACAATTTAATATAATAAAAATTTCATACAGATTGAATGCCAGAATATTTTTTAATCTTATTCGAAAATCTTATGTTTTAGGCGGGAAATCATGGAATAACTATAAAATACGTATATCGCAAGTAATTAATCGCTTTTCGCAAAAAATATTATATTTTTTCGTATATAAGCGCCTATCACATTGTCTCCTGCAAAAAATTGGTATAATTTAAAGCGCCACACCCATAACAAAATTCATAATAACAAAACAAAAAAATAAATATTTTCTGATGAATGATCAGAATGTAACAAAAAAAATTCCAAAAAAATACCAAAATTATGGGATTTTTAAAGAACCTTGAAATTTTTCAAATAAAAAAAAGAACTTAATATATACTTAAAAATGTGAAGAAAAAAATAAAAAAATTTATTAAATATAATTATAATAAAAACAGCCTTACATATTATTTTTTAATTTTTGTTTTATCTATTTTCAAGTAAAATTTTCTAAGAATATACAATATAGGTACATTTTTAATCATAATATATAAATGAAAATAATAATATGGTATTAAAATTAATTTACTTCTGTCATTCAATCGAAAAAACCAAAAAAATTCTTAGAATAAAAAATAAAATTTCTTTCGAAAATGAAATTCATTTTTGTGAAAAAAAAAAAAAAAAACAATTCATAATGTTTTCTAATTTTGGCATGAGCAATGAGTACATTAATCTTCAATATATATACATTTTGTGTTATGTCTGCAAATATACCATGAAAAAAGATATTCCTTCCTTATAAGTAGGTACTATACAGAAATTCATACTTCATTATTTACCAAAAAAAATACACATATTATGTATATAGTTTTTTTTCTTCTTTTTGATATACATGTATACTTAAAAATGTTTGAGCTTCTTCTTCATTTAATTTGCTTAAATACAATAAAATTGTTTTGAATACAAAGTAAATTTTTTATTTTCTTTTATTTTTATTTTCCTTTGCAACAATATCTTAAAGAAGAAAAACGATATAAGCATGCGAAAAGGCAAAAGAAAATATTGTATAAGCTTTTTTTTTGTATATATGTTTTATGATAAACTTTAATGTTGACCCAGATATATACACTCAACTCAATTAATTCATATAAATTTATATACATAAATAATTGTATGTACTATAAAAGATACAAAGTTCAGGTATACTGTTCGTCAATTTTACTTACAATTATTTCTTTATTGAGGCAGCGCCCTTTCCTTGATTTGTTGAAAATTTAATTTAATGTGAAAATGAAATTAAAAGAAAAAAAATTAACAATCAAATTTATCCTTTATAAATGCTATGGAATGTATAGTATGTAGAAAATGAATTCAACATAAAGATATATGTATATAATTTGTTTTCTAAAAAATTCCTGCAATAAAAATATTTTATTAAGTTAATATAAATTCAAATAAATATTTTTTAGATTCAAATTTAATGAAATATTTTAAATTCCGAAAAAATTCTTTCTTTTAAAATTATGTAAAATAATATTCATAATTAAAAAAAAAAAAAATTGTATATATTAAGTTATAATACATATATAGATAGAAAGGGCAAATTTTTTATAATTAATTTATTATTATTTTTTTGTTGCTTAAAATTCCACATCATTAAATCCATTATTATTATTTTTTTTTTTTTGGCATCAAAGAATATTTAATTAAGGCATTATACTTTTTATAATATATATATATATACATTATAAATGTATAATTTATTTATGTTATGATTTAAAAATTTCCCGCCATTATTGCTTGGTTAAGCTCCAAATTGGCTGCAGAGAATGTTATTTCAATTATAATAAAATATACTTTAAGTTTATATAAAAAATAAAATTTTATCATAATTTTTTTCACAATGTAGAAAAAAATCCAAGTTTTTAATAAAATATTTTTGTTTTATTTAATTTTAGAAAAAATTTTGCTGACATTATTAAAATTTTAAAACCTGAATGTGAAACTTCAATAATAGTTAATAACTTTCCAATATTTAATTTGAAAATTTCTTATGAGAACTATCACCGATTATCGACGTTGAAGCCTTACCACTGCAATTTAACTTTCCGATATTTTATTCACATCCAAATTCCAATTTTTTCGTTATAAATTTTTTTCTTCGTATAACAAGCATAAACATTATTCTACAGTTTTCAGTAAAAAAAAAGGAAAATTTTTTTTCCAGGATTCTAGTGAGAATAAATATTTATAAAGGCAAAAAAAAAAAAAAAATTATATGCATAAAGCAAATATTAAATATTATTCATAGAACTTAATAAGCTTATAGGAATAAGGTTTCGGATTTTTTATTGAAATAAGTTTATACTAAAAAAATGTTCAATCCTATAAACAGCAGCGATATTAATTTATTGGCAAATTGATTTTATTTCGAGTCTGAAAGTTTTTTTCGGCATATTGTTTTAGGTTGTTTTTTCATGCGACATTTGGTCGACTACTTTCGGCGATGAACAATTTTTTAGAATTTTTTTTTGCACCATAAATTCAACCACTTATGTGGAATTTTCTAAAATTAATGATAGATTCGACTAGTATTTTTAATAAAAAATAAATTGATTAATTAACTTACAGCAGCCAATAGACCGCATAGACAAAGAATGAAAATTTTGTATATCCACCTCCAAACCCTATTTAAAGTCCTTTAAAGAAAGTATGGGCACAAAAAAAAACATATTATTTTGTAACAACTGTTCAAAGAAAACTTTTTTTTTTCTTCTAATTTTTAAGCTTGGTAATTTTTTTTTCATTCATTCCTTCCTTCCTTGATATAAAATATTACAACAATATTTATGCACAATTTATGTTTTGGGGTAAATAACGAAAAAAAAAAAAAAACCTGAATCCTTTTAGTTATTTATGACTATTATAGGAAAAGGAGGAAGAAAAACATACATTTAATGATGTGAAAAATTGAAGAGATTTAAATTAAAGAGTTTCATTTTATTTTCAAATTATGATGACAAAAATAAAAAAAAAAAAAAACAAAAAAGAAGGAAAACTTTTCTTTTAAGAAAATTATTATTATTAGTTTATTTTTTTTCACTTGATAATATTATAACTTTGAAAAATATATATGTATGTTGCATATATATAAAAAAATTTCATAGTTATTATTTTATTTCAAAAATAAATTGATCAAGATAAATTTTTATTTAATTAGGATTTATTATATGGATGCTTGTATAATTATTATTTTCCGGGACAAAAATAGAAAAGGAAATATTTATAACATTATAATTTATTATCATAATTTATAACTACTAACTACTTGACTTGAAGAAATAATTTATTAAATATATCTCAGAATTTTTGTAAATGTTGTTTAAAATATGATCTTTAGCTATTTACATATTAAATAGTTTTATGTTTTAAAACTTAATTAAGCTCTACTGAGTGATCTGAATTTTATTAGATGGACTCTTCTATATATAATATCTTAAAACGAAGTAAGATTGAAATATTTGAAATAATTTAATAAAATATGGATAAAAAACTAACTTACCTGTACCTGAAATCAAAAAAATTTCAAATTTCTTTCTTTTATCTGTATCTTATTAAACCAAAATTCCTTTAAGCGTAAAAACTAAAAAAAAAAGAAAACATGAAAGTAAAATATTATACAAAAAAGATTCACTTAAGGGGTAATTTTTGTCATTTTTCGAGAAAATATTTAGGCTATTTTTTCCATCAGCTGGAAATTTTTTTTTTAATTTTGTATTAAATTCCTTTTGCCTAAGTAATTATTATTGTTGTAACCTATTTAAATACAAAAATATAATTCATTATTCATCCTTAGGCATAAAATTTTACAATATTTTGTTTTTTTTTAAATCGCATTAAACTTGAGGAAGTATTTAACATAAATTTTCAAAACCTCATATTTAATTCATAGACAAGTTTGGTATAAATGATATATACAAGTACATGATGATAGTAAGATCAACCAGAAAATTAAAAGAAAAAAAAAATATCCATGACCTAAAAATGCAAAAAATAAAAGAAAATCTAAAAAGTTGAAAAAAAAAAAAAAAAAACATTTTTTTTTTATATATATAAAATTTTATAATTTATTATAATGAATGCGCCAAATAAAGTTTTTATAAGTACATATATTTCTTACAAAAAAAAACTACCTACCTATGTACAAAATATTACAAAAGGATGATCATTTAAGGTACTCTCAAAAACTGTGTTAGTTAAACTATATCTATGTCACTCATTTGTAGAATGGGATATTTACAACCAAGACTGCTGCTCCAAATCTGAATTTTTTTTTTTTAAATTAACTCTATATTGAAAATTTTTCTCTTTTTGGTATAGAAAAATATCTCTTCTTTAAGGTTAAATCACAGAAAAATATAACACATTATACACAGAGGAACTATTTTAATCCAACTTTTCTAGTACGAAATAACTGGTGAGAAACAGCTCCATTTCATAGTATTGCATTGTATTGCATATTTTGACAAATACCATCAAATGGAGCTGAACGACAGCTGTTATTTTTCATACTAAAAAAGTTGTATACAATAATTCCTCTCTGTATACTATATTTCTCTGTGGTTAAATATAAATTTTTTATCAAAATTGGCTTTTTTTATTTTATTTTTTTTTCAAAGGTCCTTAATTTTATCGAACTCTTTTCATCATAGATATTTATATATTTTTTTTTTTTTCTAAATTTTACAAGAATTATTTCATGGTATATTTTTTATATATATAGTACAATAATAATAATAAAAAAAAATCTCTTCAATAATGCCTTCTTCAAATAATATAACTCAACAAAAATTATTCATAATAATTTTTAAGTCAATAACTTGTATAGTAGTATAGTTCATAAAAAAAAAAAAAAATTGTTTGTCCTTGTCCTAAATAATTGTGGAAAGCAGAAAATAAATTTTCTTTTCGTATTAGTGGTTCTCTGATAAAAAAAAATATAAAAAACCAAAAAAAAATAATAATAAAGGAAAAGAAAAATAAAAAATAACGCCAAAGCAGTTTCAAAGTCAATTTAATTTGAAAATAATTTGAGTAAAGAATTCATTAAGCCATGTTAAAATCAATAAATAACCCAAAAAAAAAAAAGAAAAGATTGATGACCTTCAAAAAAGCTTTAAAAGAGTGAACTGAAATGTTATATTTTTTTTTCACACTGTGTTTCAATAGTTTGCTAAATTTTCATTAAATTAGAAGAGATTTTTATTTTTTTATATGCATTTTAATACAATCAGACTGTTGTTTCGGCTTGAATGCGACTCGCAACTGAAGCTGCAAACGAATTTTTTAATTGTGAAATGTGAAACGGTAACATGATTATTATATACCTATGATGCTTATATATGTCAAATTGCTCTAAATTCGGAGAGTCTAACTTATTAAGAGCCATGGAACCGAATATTAAAAATATTTTTCTGTTTTCTATTTTTGCAATTTATTTTAATTCATTTTACTGAAACTAAACGTCCGTGAAAAATACCACAAAAATAAAAAAAAACCACTAAATTTTATTTCTTTTGCAGAAAATGCAATTAACTAGAAAAATTAATAAATTTTTGTAGTTAAATGAAATAATCGGAAAATTGTTCAGAAAATCAATGTTTTAACTTTATTTCTGCGTTTTATTTTTATCTGACGAACAAATAGTGACAAATAGTATTTATTGGATTTCCAAAAGCCAAATTCAGCCAAAAACTTCCAAATTTAAAAAATCCAGCGCACTCACCCTGGAGCCAGGTTCAAAAAAGAACTTCAGATGAGATAGGGTTATTAGCCCTACAAACAAAGCAAAACTTTAATGTTTAATTTAATGAAAAATTTTAAAAACCTTAAATACTTTTAATTTTATTTTTAATAATTTTCTTTGTAAATTAAAAAATAAAAATTCAATAAAAAAGTTTTCTTCTTCATAGTCTTAATAATAATGATAATCTAATCACATCAAAAATTATTTCAATGTTTTCAATGCGCGCGTAATTGTACATTAATACATAATATGTGTACATGTAAAAAGTATAAATATATACACAATAATTTTTTTTTAAATTAAATCAAACAAAAATGAGCTTAAAAACATAAAAAGAAATAAATTTTTATTTTTTTCAGAAAAATTGAATTTTCCGTGTCATGCTGCCTAAGTCTGCCAAAATTTATTTATTTTTTTTTTTTTTGCTTTTTTATATATAATAACAACATACAGTATTAATTTTGCTAAGATAAAATATATTTAATTATATGTAATAATTTATGTTTGTTTTTATGTTTAACTTTTTTGTTTTTTTTTTTTTTTATTCTACAAAAATGTTGCTTTTTTTTTTTTTTGAGTAGAAAAGGCAGTAAATTAAGTTGTTTATTTTTAGGTATTTATGTACATCATAATGTACATATGTGAATTGTTTTACGTTTTTTTTTCCCATTTTTCTTTTGTTTGACTTGAGAATATTGTGTACATACATATATTATAAATAATGTTGTGTCTTTTTGAAGGACTCTATACTGTTAATTACAGACACAGATGGTACTTATGGTACTTTGTGTTTTGTGTACAACACGAATAAAAAACCTATGCACGAATGAAAATTTGTTGTTGAAGGAAATAAATAAATTAAAAAAAAAAAAAAAATCAAAAAATTTTCAAGGCTGACCTATCTTTTATGTTTCTGCTTTTTTGCAAAAAAAAAAAAATGAAAAAACCAAAAAAACAAAAAATAATTTCTTCGTTTGGAAGTTCTATATATGAATATGTACAAGTTCAAGGAACTGTTTAGTAAAAATAGCATGCCTGGTTGTATATGTACATATACATTATAAATTTAGTTAATGGTTTGTTTTTGGAAAAATGTAGGTTAGTTTTATTATTATTATTATTATTACTACTATTTTTTTTTTTTTTTGATGATAACCTATATTTTTTTGATAGCCTTTTTTTTTTGTGCCCACAAATAAACTTGAACTTTTAATTTGAAAATATGTTTTTGCATTTAAATTTTTTACTATGTAATTTTCATTTTTTTTTTTGTTACCCAAGGAAAATGTACTTATAAGTTACAAAAATTAGAGCTTTTTGAACATTTTGAAGGTTGCGAAGCATTAAAGAAGGAAAAAAAAAATGAAGAACAGAAATACACGTTAGGCATTGAAAATTTTGAAATGAAAATTAAAACTGAATCAGAAAATAAAAAAAAAAAATAATAAAAAATAGTGCATGAAAAATGTTTAGGGGTTGATCAAAAGTATGTGAACGTTACACTATAAATGGATGGTAATTTAGCTTGGTTCTTGTAATGTGTAGTTTTCATTTTCTTTCATTCATATCTATAGTGCGTTTCATACATTTATAAAGACGGGACTTTTAATGTGTTTATTATAAAAAAAAATTATTAAATTTGACAGGCAATTTAAATTCCAAACTGCGATGAGAGAAAAATGTCTAAAATTGTGGAACAAAAAAGTGAAAACAGAATAACGGTTCTTTATGGAATTTACTATACAACAAAACTATTTAATTTCGGTTTTAAATTTACCAGAAATTCAAATTCATGCTATGGTTTTATTTTTATACATGTAAATTTTCTTTTTTACTTCTCTTTAACACTGTATATCATAACAAACTGCTGTAAGGTATTCCAATATTATTTTAATATTACTTTTTTAAGTTTATTTACTGAATATTAGTTATTTTATGTAATTTTTCTTTTTATTACTTATTAATTATTATTTGATTAGATATATGTAATTATTAAAACCTTTTATTAATATTACACAACTTTATAGTGTGTAACTTGTAATTACCTATAATTTATCTAATATCTATAAATACATTTTTTGATTAAAAATATAACAAAAAAAAAACAATATTAAGTACCAATTTCGAATTTATATGCAATAAATCATTTATAATTATTATTTATACAATAGTTAGAAAATCATTAAAATTTTAAATTATCCTTAAAAATTAATAGAATTCTAACCCCACATACCTTGTATATAATATTAAAAAGTAAATAATTAGAAATTAGGTCGCTCTGATTACTATATATATATAATAATACATATATATATAAATAAATGATTTATTATTAACCCTTCAAACCTACATATATTATAACTAAGTGTATATATAAAATCGATATTATTATTATTATTATTAATGCAATAAAATGAATCTAGGTGAAATTGAAAACTATTAAATTTTTTATTGCATTTTTAAAATTGAGGATATATCATTTATATTAAAAATTTATTTTATTTTTCAATGAATTGCATTATTAGAGGAAAAAAATAAAGTTGTAAATTGAAATTGCAAATATATATATGGAAAAATTAAAGACAGAATTAAAGAATTCGTGTCCCAATATTTATACAAGACATACTATAAAAGGAAATTTAATGTCTAATATTGTAAAAAAAAAAAAATTTTACAGAGTTCATTGGGAAACATTGTAACATTTATACGTAAATATCCATAAAATAGTAAATTTATAGTGATTCATGCAATTTGAAAATAATTTCAGATATTACAGATTATCTATTAATACTATTTTCCTAATTCTAGTAATTTCTTTATTAAAATAATTTCTTACAGATAGATAAATTTAAATAATATCTTCTATGCACATTTTTGAACTTTAAGATACACATTTCCAATCATATTATTCCTGAGAAATCCTTAAAAAAAAAATTCAAATATTGCATCCTTGACCTAACCGGCCGTTCGTTGACAAAACCCAATGTATGTATATATAGTATATGGTTTCAAATTTCAAACATATGAATAAATTTAATATTAATTTATATTATTTTCTTCGCACATATGTGTGTATCTATTATATTATATATTTTAATGACCATCAGGTGCATTTATTCAGAAAAGAAAACAAAAAATGTAAAAGTAAAAATATTTATTTAATTTTCTTTGTACATACATATATAATATACATATAATAACTAATATGGATAAAATAATTTCCCTATGTACACATTTGATAAAATATCTACATAGGGAAATGATAATATGCCGTTATAATAATAATAATAATAGGTATTTTCTTTTCTTTCCTTTATTTATTTTTTTTTATTTTTATTTTTTTTTCTACGGCTAACAAAAAGGATATGTGTATATTATATTATAATGTTTAATATATAGCTTGAAAGGATATTATAAAAGGAAAGAAAACATGAAAGTAAAAAAAATAAAATAAATAAATGAAAAGAAAAAATAAATTTAATATTCTGATATACCGCTCAACCCTGACCTGTAGGTCATCGAGCGCAATTTAGGTCGTTAGTTTTTTTTTATTATTTTATTTTGTTATTATTATTTTCCATAGTACGAGATATTAATATATTGAATATATATATGGGTATAGTACATGCAATGCAATTTTATATTCATTTGCATGCACATACTTATATATATGTATAAGTATATGCAAGAAGGTAAAACAATTTTTTGCATTTAACTTAGTTTTTTATGCTTTTGAATTCAATTTTATTGCACAATCGTAAAATTATTGTAAAATATATGAAGTAAAATTGATAATAAAATATGAATAACCTAGACATAATATTATTCAATTTTATATTTAAAAAAAAAAAATGTTTTTTTTAATAACAACTGACTTCTTTCATTTGTCTTTATTAAATTTTGAAAAAATTAGGTTCCCAAAAATGAAATTTCTTATTGATGTTGAACGAAACTAAAAATATTTTTTTTTTAACTTATGTTTTTAATGGGTTTTAAAAACATATAGAAAGAGTCCTTACTAAAATATATTTTCTGAGATTTTTTAAAATTAATTCTATATAAATAAAAATTAAATTCTATTCGTTGGTAAGCACTTGAGAACGTTTCGAGGGATTTTGCTAATTTTTTATTTATTGAAATGTTCGTAATAGTCCGAATAAGATTTTTAGGGAAAAAATATTTGGAAAAGTTGTCCGGCAAATTGAAAAATTCACGAAAAAATGAAAGTACTTATTTCTATGGAATTTTTGTATGAATAAAGACGTGAGTGAAACGTTCGCGCCGTGATCGACTAGTTATATACAATATATCATTTATCAATTTACTTATAATTTTTTATCCTTTAATTTATTATGACTTTTTATTATACAATTCGTCTATACATCATATTCAATTGCAGGTGTATAAAATAAGAAAAAAAAAATTTTTTTAAATGATTTGTTAGGTATTTATTTTATTTTACCTTCATTGCAACATACATTATTACTATCTCTATACATATATATTTATGTATAGTATTTATGTTTCGTTGCTCTACTTTTCATTTGTAATAATTTATTTCTGGCCAACAACAACATAAATATACATAATATAAATATATAATATAATATGTAGAAGGTTTTGTTTTTTTTATTTATTTTTTATTCAATTTTATTTTAATATATAACTATAGTTTTGAATGAAAATTTTATTTTCTACTGTGAATTGATTATTATTATTATTATATGTTTTATTATTGAATTACAATTGACACGGAATTAATTTTTGATCAGTTTTGAGTGAAAGAAAGGTGAAATTTATGTAACATAATGATATATATTTTAAAATGATGTTAAATTAAATTAGGTTTATTATTATCGAGACAAATTTAAGGAATATTATCGAAATTATATTTTTAATTGATTTTTCTTAATGTACTGAACGATACATTTTTTTTATATAAGATTTTTGTCTTTCTAAATTGCCAATTTGAGCTTGAATTGACATTTTGAACCCAAATTTAATGTGAGATTTTTATTTTACGAATTAACACAAGAAAGAATTTCTGATACTTCATATTGAGCCTATAAAAGCGACAAAAAGTTTAATAAGACTTTCAAAGGATTTCAAAACATTTCATATGCAATTTGGAGTGCACTGGATATGCACATTCAATATTGTTTTAATTATTTTTTTAGTTATAGACATTTGATTTTTAAATTTTTAAAAGAATCGTATCCAAAGTAGAGGAAATAAGAAATAAAAGGAAAACTGTGAAAACGACATAAGTACAATATTCTTTAAATTTATTCTCCATAACATTAATATTTTGTTTTATTTTTAGAGAAAAACAGAATATAATAAGTTTAATATGATATTGATGACATATTGAGTTATTCAGTATACTATTTAATTTTATAAAGAACTTGATAAGAAAAATTTATATATTTTTAGATAAATAAACTATCGGAAAATTACAAAAAAAAAAAAAAACGAAAACTATAACAATGTACAAGTGATTGAATAAAATTTTCATGGTCAAATATTTTCAGCAAAAAATTCAATTAATTAAATGAAAATTGATTTATACTAAATTGATGTATATATACATATATGCACAATATTTTATTTATATAAAAATTATTCGAAAAATATGTTTTTGAAAAAATTCTTCTTCTATTTTTATATACAATACATAATAGAAAAAAAAAAGAATTCCAAATTTTTTTTTAAGATTAAGTAATAAAATTATTTATAATAATTTATTTTAATATTTATGTGAGGAGGAAAGAAGAAAAAAAAATTTTCCCAATCCTCTTGACCTATTTTCGTTTATATTGATGAATCTAAAAAAAAAAAATTTTTTTTTGGGGTAGGATTATTTTTTGCCCAATTTCATTTATTATAAAAATATTTATAAAATATACTTATATAATATAATTTTTTAGATTTAAGAAGAAAAACGGAATCCAGTCAACACTTTATGAATTCTTTATAATTTTATATATATTTCTTTTTTGATAAGAATCTTAAACATTTTCTCCATTACCATTTTCTCTTTCAATAAGTTTGTCAGAATAATGATAAGAAAATTATATACATATTTCTTTTTTAAATATATGTTAAGTTCATGAAAAGAATTTCATAACAAGGATCTAAGTATCAACAGTGTCTTTTTACAGTTTTGCCTGGTAGATCTTCACAAATGAAGAAATGTCGCGATTTGCATACAAAACATTGTATATCTATTTAATGGCAATTATTGTTAAATTTAAAATTTCGAAAGACTTTTCACGTAAGTATAGTAATTTTTATATGGTTAATTTGAAGCTCTTTTTTTTTCATAGAAAATGAAAATGGAACTCAAGCTTTCATTTTCTGACAATTCGTCACACTAAAATGCTTGTAAGTAATTATGAAACTATACTTAACCGATTTCGATCGCATCAAAGCCAAAATATACGAAATATTGTTCACTTTCAGTCGAACAATATGATGAGATTATCTAGTTCCGAGTTGGCCATTTAGGGGTTCTCAACCGACTAAGGATCTAAATGATTGTCATCCAAAATTGTAGAAATTTTGGGTAGAGAGATGTCAATTAGAGGAGGCTTAAAAAAATAGTTTGCCCCAGATTGTGTTCAATTTTTATGTTCTATTGGTAGAAAACGTTTCGTTGTTTCGCTCAAGCCTAGTCTTTATTAATAAGAATTATGGTCTCTTGACTTAATACAAAAATCCCATAGAAATAAGTACTTTCACATTTTTGTGTAAATTTTTCAATTTCTCGGACAACTTTTCCAAATATTTTTTCCCTAAAAATCTTATTCGGACTATTGCGAACTTATAAATATGAGAGAAATCGGTCCAGGCGTTCTCAAGCGCTTACCAACGAACAGAATTTAATTTTTATTTATATAGAATTAACTTTAAAAAATCTCACGAAATATAATTTAGAAAGGATTCTTTCTATATTCTTTCAATTTTTATATTCTATTGCTATAGTACTTTAATTCAAAGCGGGCTTTTTTGCTTATAATTCCACAAACTATATCAACGATCAACGAATATAAAGAACATTACGCAGCAACTCCAAAGATTATTGAATGAAATATTGAAAATTCTTTATACCTAACTAAATATTTATAATCTCGGCTTGAGAATGAAGCATTTTCAATATATTCCTCTTTAACAAATGCTGCTAATTCATAGTCAAGGAAATTAAAACGCATATATATGAGATTATTAATTAAAACGAAAAATTATATTAAAAAAAAAGTCTAACATGTAGAATTCTCTAATATGCCATAAATATTTTATTTTATTTTTTTTACTTTCTTTAAAAACACAACAACTATCAATTTTTATTATATTATTTTAATAAACTGAACCTAACCCACATTCTTTTTCTGGTACCAATAAAGAAACAAAAAAAAAAAAGAAGAAAATCACATCAAAAAAAAAAATAAAGTAAAAATGGCAGAGGAAAAGAAAAATCGAATTATTTTTCTTTTTCGAAAATGGGTCATGGTTATCATATTTAGTCCTAGTTATTTAGGTCAAATTCACAACCCAAATATTTTTTAATATATGTGTATATTTAGATATATATTATATGTATTATGTAGTAATATCTGTATCCTTGAAAATAATAAAAGTACATTGATATTAAAAATTACTAACATTTTCCATATAATAACACAAAAAATGTTGAACTCTATATTTTTCCTTGGTTTTAACTTGGGAAAATAATAATGTGTATATATATTTGTATGTTTGTTTGTATATATAGTTGATAAAACCAGGTAAAATCATTAGAAATAAAACTAAGTGGATTCGGAAAAATACAGACCTTTTCACTGTTATATATAAATTATGTACAATTTGTTTACAATTTACCATAATAAACACTAAATACTTTTTATCATTAGTGTCAGTAATTTTTTTTTTGTTATTACTTATTATAGAAGTTATAATTAAGTGAATTTACTTAGTTATTATTTAATTTACAAAAATGACATTGATAAAAAATCTAAAATATTATTTATTATCTTTTAAAAGGGTCATTAATTATGTGTTATAGTTGATACTATAGTAATTATTTTCTAAATTGAATTTCAGTTTTATCGTGATTTCTGTCATTCGCAGAAATTTATGAAGGATTCACTTAATAGTTAATAAGGCATATAGTTATTTTATTTAAATTCTATACTGCTGTGCATATATTAAGGAAGTTTTGATACTCTTATATTTGATTAGATTTTACATTTAAAAAATTAAAGAATCGATCGGAAAATTTTAGTAACTAGATTGTGTATTCTAAAGTTATATTCTTTAACATTATTTTATTTATAATATACTTTTAAGTAACTAAGTTAAAAAAAAAAGAAGATCATTATAAGTTTAGGAATGAAAATTTAGACTGAAAATTCTATTCTATATTTAGAAAATAAATAAAATTAATTGACAAGTTAAAGCCGTCAAAAATTCAGACTGTTATATTTATTTTTTTTTTTAAATTTCAATTAAACATAAATAAACATAAAATTCAAGGCAAATAAATAAAAACATATTATTGTTTATTTTTTTTTATATATTTTCCTCCTACTCAATACCTTTTCCTTATAAGACCTGCGATAAACATGAATACAAAATAAAATTTATTTATGTTATAAAAAAAAAAAAATATTGTGAAATAATATACTTTTCGTAAAGGAAATAAAAAGGATTTATGGTTGTTAACAAAATAAAAAAAAAACACAAAATATTAAAGAAGAAAAGAAATTATGTACATACAATGTTCAGTTCGCTGTGAATGAATGATACAAAAAACGTATTTCATTTTTACGGATTATTAATGAACTATTAAAATAATTTTAGGGCCAGAAATTTGTTTTATCACGCCTAGCGTTTAATATTTATTATTATATAAAGAAAGTTTCAACAGTAATATATTTTATATAATAAAAGAAAATATTTACATATAAATATAATATAAATTTTATTTTATCAGCTGGTTAAATGTTATTATTTAATAATATAATATTTTGAATAATTCGATAAAGCAATCGAAATATTATATATAACTATTGGGTTTGATGAATTTTGTTTTTTTTTACTTTTCTAGATTTTTTGGTAGAAATTAATTTTCCGAGAAAAATCGAAAATTTTCATTATAATAGTAATTTGTTATGTGTAAAATTCTTAGGACTAGAACTGGAAAAACACTTTCTAATTAGCTATGAAAAAAAAAATAATAATAATAAAAAAAAAAAATTTGGATAGAAAGGGTGGAAGTACGTCGCAATATTTTATTGAATTTTATTCATACAAGTAAGACTAGTTAGCCGATAAAACTGTGACTCATAAAATCTTAGTGAAGAATAATTTAAATTTTTTTTTTGTAAGAAATTAAAAAACTTTGAAAATAAAACACACATAACGAACAAAAATCTAACATTATTCGTTTTTGAAATGAGACATCTTCAAATAACGATGTCTTGAATCATTTTTATGAAGTTCAATATTTTTTATTTTAGCTTCATTAAATAATTTTAAATTCGTATAAATTTTAATAAAGGCTTTGATAACTAATAATTTATAATTCTCGGAATCATTTAAAATTCGTGGAAGATTTTTAAAAGTTAATAAAATTCTGTCAAAATCTAAATTATTTAAAATAAAATTTGAAATTTAAAAAAAAATATTTTTTTGAAATAACTCATTTTTTGAGCGTAATACCTTGGTCGCACTTCAACATTTATCCGGATAAATAAGTGGAAATTTCCACTTTCTGAAACTACCGTTCGCACTTTAGAAGTGGAAAAAATTTGACGGTTCTAGAAAAAATATAAATAAATTTATTTTTTTTGATATGAATTTTCAAAAATCTGAAGTTCATAAATAATTTTAGAATTAAATTTCACTTTTTTTGATATTTTGACACAAAATAAACGGTGCCAACCGTACCAAATATATCAAAAAGTAGCTAAAAGGAACTAGCTAAGTGGAAAAATAACTGGAAATTAAAATATCCGGAAAAAGTTTTTGTATGATAATATCCACAAAGTTTCCGGAAAACTCGAAATATCCGGAAAAATATTGAAGTGCGAACAAGGTTTAAGGTAGCTAAAATTTGTTCTATTTGCTTAGCTAATTTAACAAAATCTTTCCTTGGATTTCTCAGATGAAATTTGGTTTTATTGGCAATAAATAATGACTCATATTTTTCTTCAAGTTCAATAAGGTTCTTACATGTATCACATTTTAAATTTTGTATCAATTTATTTTCACTCCAACCAGTCATGTATTTGACAGCATCAAAATATGAGTTATCAATATAGATATTTTTCACTCCTGGTTCCAGGAAATACTCATCAGTTATATTTTTATTTACTACTACATTTAATGATTTGTGCCTATATGGCACTGTTAAAATTTTTGGTGGATTTAATTCTTTAGAAATTGCTGAAATTGAAGCTTCGCTTTCATTTCTAACAAGCAATTTTTTGAACGCATTTTCAAATTGACTTGCAGTTGGATTATCGTTGCTTCCTCCCCGCTGCCTAATTTTTGAAAAATAAGTCTGTCTCTAGATAGTCCTGCGAAAAATTATGTGTAAGGATGTACTTTAACTCCTTTTTTTCTTCTACATAAAATTTGAAAATTTCAACAAAATTTGGCATTGCAATAATAAATGCCTTACATCCAGTTTGATTTCGCGAAACAATTAATTTTTGACTTAGAAAATTTAGATTTCCATGATTTATTTACCGTTATGTTCAAATAGCATTTAAAAATAACGAGAGCCATATTTTCTGTGATTGGCGCGGCGCGAAGAACGGCTCGAATAACGGCGCGATGAGCGAGTCATTAATTGTAAGCAATTAAATAATATAGTCGGCTGTATATTTTAATAAATTGAAGCTTACATATACCCTTTTTAGACAAATAAAAAAATTTTTTTTAGTTTTTTTTTTTTTCATTCACAACAACAATTTCAATACATTTTTCCTAGAAGTGTTTTTCCATATATATATATAATTCTAGTTCCTATGGTAAAATTAAATAAATAAATTATATGAGAATGTGGGAAATTTATAATTTAAAATATATATATGGCGATGTAGTTTTCAGTAAATGGGAAAGTTTTATTTCGTATTTCAGCAAATAAACGTAAGTGATTTGATTCATGAAGAGAAAGAATATTCAAGAGAAATCAAAAAATCTGAGTCCACCTCTGTGTGTGAAGAAAAAGTTATTTTCTACTTTTTCATGCGGCCTGGCATCAGTTTTTTTGAAAACTCGTTTTTTACTTATTTTTATTTTCTGGCTTTTTCACGTTAACTAAATTGTTATTATGTGCTGCATGGAGATGTTTTAAAACAATTTTATGACTAATCATATCGATGAAAATTTTTCCGATGATTTTCCCGCTTTTTCAGGTTTTCCATGGAGTTTTCCACTAAAGCAACTTTATGCAACTCATTTCGCTCTACAACTTTGTCTCAGGTTGCAAACGCTCAAACGCTTCCTTGGTCGGAAAAACTCCGGAAAAGCGTTTTACATGAATTTTCATCAATTGTTTCTGCAAGTTTTCACCATTGTCGGAGAGAAAGTAATGATGCCAGTTTATTGGGAACGTAATCCTGCATAATTTAGAAAACTTTTTTACCTGAACTTTTCCGGAAAAGTCGAAAAATTCCGGAAATTTTTTTCGGAAAAATCGGAAAACTTTGCATTTTTCCTGAAACGCATTTATCACTAATCAAATTTGTACCAAATTTTCAAATAATTTTTCCCGATTTTCCGGGATTTCCGTGGAAATTTCCGGTTAAATGGATTCAATTGTCACGCGACATGAACCTGTGTGCCAAATTTCAGCTCGCTGTGATGACGAAAAGTGGGTCTACGAGAGTCTCGAAAATAGTAAAGAAATATATAAACCGACAAATTCGTGTACGAGTTAATAATAATTGTGGCCTCAAAAATAATAAATAATAAATAAAAAATTAAATCGCTCCATTAGCCTAAGACATTTTAATGTGAATTCGTAAAAAAATTAAAAAAAATAATAAAAAATCAAACCAATTAGTTTACAAAGTATTTTCATTGATAAATAAAAGCAATGATTTTCAAATTCAATTGAAGAAAATTAATTAGAATTCTTAGAATTTTGACTTTTTGCAAATTTCCATTGAAGCTTTTGTCCTATTATTAGTCTTTGACATGAATTAGAAAAAAAAATTCCATAAAATTATAGAAAGGTAGAGAAGATAACATTAATGAAATGAAATAAAAAAAAAAAAACAAAATTTCAAAAAGGAAGTTTTCCTCAAAATTATGAATTTATATAAATTTTATATTTTTTTTTTGCAAATATTATTTTAATTCTCTTCTTTTTTATATAATTATATATTGACAAGGAACAAATTTAATTTTTAATTTTTTTTTTTTTTTTTTGATTAATGGAAAATTATTTAATTTTCGCAGGACATTTACCTTTTCCCAAAAAAATTCAAGGACTTTTCAAATCAAATGAAAATGAGGCATTTTTAAACAAATTTAATTTATTCAAAAACTTTTTACAAAGTAATTTTAGCATAACGAAAAAAAAAACGTATTTTTTTATTGTATTTGAAAATCTATTATATTTGATGGACATTTTTAACCCTTTTAATTATATTTTTAATGAATTAAATTTATAAGAACAATTTCTATTTAAAATTAAACAACAAGGGAAAATTCTCAAACCAAAAAAAAAAAGAAAAAAGTTGAAAATTTTCCATTATTTTAATTATATTTGAAAAAAAAAAAATTTTTTTAATCATTATTATTGAGATTATTTTGAATACCAACTTTTCAGGGCAAAAAAAAAATTAACTTTTTCTCAAAAAAAAGAAGGATTTTCATCTTAATATTCTTTAGAGATTAATTTTCAATTGACCGCATCTCGTTGTCAATAAGTTGACAACACTGCGTTTCAACTTTCTAACAATTTATAATATGTCGATTAGTGAGAATTATGGATAGGTTCAATAGTGTACGGGAAATTGTGTATTATTTCAATAATTTCTATATATTTACAAATGAATATTCAGTTTGAATATCAAATTTAGATTGATATTTATCTAAAAATATTATATTTATTCTATAAATATACTTGTTTAAACATATTTATTAATTTTATAAATTAGTTTTGTACTAGAGGTCCCCCATAAACTCCCTTTCAAATGTTTAACTTTTTTTACATTTTTTTTACTAGATCTTGTCTTCTTTAAATGGAAGTCAGATTTGTTGGCTTTAATCGATCAATCGAAACTGTCTTCCCAATATTCTTAACTTTGATTACGAATGTTTAATCAAATCTACTTAAGATAGTAGACGAACTAGTATACGGTCTCTGCGAAGAGTGAACACGTCTTTACAGCATCAATTTTTAAGAACACAGGTGTCGAAACAAAATCTTTAATAACATAAGTTTGATGAAAAAATTGACCTAGTAACAGTACTGTTTTTCCGTAAAATCATATAATATATTAATACAATATACAAAAAACGATAGAAACCCACTATCAAAGAAAAAACAATATTTTTGCCAGTACACTTAAATCTGCATAAAATTCATAGAAAAAGTTTCTGGAAAATTCCATATTGAAAAAAAACAAAATTAAATTTAGGATTTCTCTAATAACACTAAAATTTTCATGTCTTGTAAAGTTTATCTAAAAAAATTACGCAATATTTTATGTCTCTTATCATTTTGGACATAACCTAAACAAAAAAACACGAAACAAATAAAATCATAATGTTTTTTGACGTTTTTCGATGGACTATTTTTCTATATATAACTTGAAAAAAATAAATTCTGAAAACTAATAAAAAAATAATAAAAACCCAAGAAACAAAAAACCAAAAAAATTGATTGCCTTTCGAAGAAATAAAAGCTGCAATTTAGTGAAATTGAAGGGTCAAATTTTTTTTTTTTATTGAAACCTCAGAAAAAAGTCTCTTTTATTTATTTCAATTTTTATATAAAAAAAAAAAAATCTTTTAAACAAAACTTTTGCACGTACTTTTCTTTCAAAAAATAAGTTAAGAAATAGAAAAAAAAAGGATTTTATACTATATTCAAATTAAATTAATATTAAATAAATTTTTGTTGTTATGCAAAAGTTTAATTTTTGGATAACAATATAAATATTATGTCACATTTTTAATATATATTATTTAATAATGAAGTTTATGATGTGTACGTCAGAAGTAGATAATAATTTTACTAAATGGATATTGAAAACTCTATTGAAAACTTAAATTTCACAGCTTTTTAAATTCCTTTAGGTTTCTTTAGGTATATATGTAATTAGTCTAATTGTTATATCAATGGCCACAAGGCATATAATCGCCTAACTCAATTTAGCTACTTTTCAGGGGAGCAATTTAAAGTTTAAAATCCTTTCCTGAAATAAAATAAAAAAGATAAATGGAACCTAATTTGAGAAGATCGTAGAATTTTAAAAACATGCCACAGATATGCAAGCAATGTTGAATTTTATGTAAATATATGTAAAAAACAAAATCAGGACGAGAAAGTATTGTTTAGTGAACTACTATGAAATTAAATTATTCTCGAAAACTTTGAATTTTAAATATTAATTTTAACTTCAAAAATATATTCCGAAATACTATTTTAAATTTTGGAAAAATTGAGAATAATAAAAATTTAACTAGAATTCAGCACAATATATGTTTTAATGACTTTTTGTCAGATTTTCAGAGATTATATACATATGTACATAACATATGTAGACATATGTACATGTAGATAAAAAAGTCACATGTAATATAGTAGTTTTTTAAAATAATCACGTATTATGCCGACACAAATATAATATATCTTTAATAAAAATCCTAAAAATATTTATGTGAAGCAAAAGTTTCTATGATTTATATAAATTATATAGCAAAACTATATAAATTTCAAACTTTTATGTGCAATAATTTTAGCTAAAAGTTTATAAACTTTAAAAATTCATTTTGACGTATGGAAAAATAAATTATATGTGTGCGCGAACACAAAGTTCAGAAAAGTTAAGTGAAATTGTTGATACACCCTTTACAGTGGTCTAATAGAAGTTGGTACTTTATCATTGCGTATGGAAAGGATTGTGGAAGTTGTAACATTTCTTTTTAGATATTCGAATCTTAAATCGTATTCATTTAAAAAAATGCCAAGGAACTCTTATTTCGAATAATTAATTATTTAAAAAGATATTTAATTTGCTTTTCATTTTCAATGACAAATCATATGGGATTTTTTTCTTTGTATATATTTTTAATAAGAAATATAATATAACATTAAATATTATTTATATTTATACCCTATTTTTTGTTTCAAAACAAAAATATTTTTTCCACCAAAAACAAAAAAATAATTTTCAACATTATCATTGAAATTTAAAGTTTAATAATTTTTTTTAATCGCACATCAAATTATAAATAGTCGTTATTATGAAAATGCATAATAGTGCTTGCTTATATAATATAATGTATTTTATGTATAATTCACATAAAATTATTTCTAGTTATATAATAATCATTGGTAATATAGTATAGTTTTATTTACAAACATAAAACTGTGAAATAATAATACAACTTAAATTTTATTTTTTTTTATTTAGGAAATTAATTTGGAGCAAGGACATTCACTTTTTATTTGTACCTAAATGTGTATAAAGGTCTTAATGTCTAGCACATAAGTAAGAATAAAATTAAAAACAATTTAAAATAATAAAATACGAATTATTGGTAGATAAAAGTATAATATAAATATATTATTGTGCATATATATATTTATAAATAAAATACTAGCAGAACCCTAGTGCAAAATTATTATATAGTACATATACAAAAGTTATAGGTTTTTAACTCTTAACTTCATTTTTATAAGTAGAAAATTTTACTGTCGTATTAAAATAGAAAATTTTGAAAATAGTTAAAATAAAGACTGTTTTAATTTTTTTTAAACATAGCCTCTGTATATGATTTGGACATTGCATATTTGAGGAAGATTCTCAATTGTACAGACTCTTATATAGCTTTTTTTGTCCCAAAATGATTTAGGTCTAAAAATAGAGCCAAAATCGAAATGTCATCAAATGAAAGCTTAGAGCTTTAGAAGGTTTCTAATATAGCATCGTAGAAGTTCCCACCTATAGTTATGAAAATATTTTAATACATTTTGCTGAATAAAAAAAATTGGTTTTTAATCGAAATCAGAGTAAAAAATAAAAATATGCATTTCATTTTAATTTAACTTTCATTTTTAATTGCACACCAAAAAAAAATTAAAATTGAAAATAAAGGTATTTTTCGTAGAATAATAAAAATAAAATGCACTTCAGAAAATGGGTCAAGGACTTTTTAATAAACAGGAAGTTAAGAACCTTGAAATTTATAAAATTTATTTGTAATAAGCACGTGAATAATTTTACGATTTAATAATGTGTTAGATATTCAATTTTTTTTTTTCTTTCATTTATTTTTTTTTTTTAATTATTATGCTATTACCTATACAATATTTTAAATAATATGTAAGTCCAGAAGGTATAATTTTTATTATACATTATTTTTGAAAAAATGAAATATAACGTATAATGTATGTATTTTTTGAGCGCAGCCCTTAACATTATTTCAAAATTAACATCTATAAAGTTCATTTCACATAATTTCATTTCATTAGGTTAAAATAAAAATATTTTGAAATTCAATTCAAATGAATTCAAGTGCTAGTAATAACTATTAAAAAACAAGGATATTAATAAAATCAAATCAAGATAGTTAAAAAATAGAACAATTTATAATAGTTTTTTTTAAAATACTTCTTAATACTTAAATACTTTTTAAATACTTTTTAAATACATTGTACAACATCTCAAACATGATGACCTATATCCTCAAGTTTTTGGACCTATTTTCATATTAGACTTAATACAATTTAAGTCTTAGGTTAGCCAGCATTTTACTACTGTATTGGCTCATTAATTGTAAATTATTACACTTCCTAGATTAGAGAAGAAAAGAAATACCATCAAAATTAAAGATCCAAAAAAATATAGCAAAAGAAAAAAAAAAATTAAAAGGATAATTGTTAAAAAAGATTAATGCCTAAAGATCCTAAATTAGAAAAATTATCCTATTACAATGTTACATTTAAAGGCCTCAAATTTATTACATTATATATTTTAGATTACATTTTTTTTTTTTATTTTATTTAGTCTTAAACATTTTTGTATTTTTTTTTTCCAGTATTAGAATGACATAAAAACCATGTATTTTAAGAAATATATAAAAAGGAATGATGTTTCAATTTTCTTGAGCTTTATAAGAATTTTTAAATATTTGAAAACTAATGAAGTTCAAAATTGACTTTGTTAATAAAAATGCAATTTATCGTTATTTTGAAGAATTGGAAAAACAAGTAAAAAATATATATAAGAATTTAGTTTGAAAATTTTTATTATAAGATAAACGATACAAAATATTTATGCAAAAAAAATAAATAAATGTACAATAAATATAAATTTTTATTTAATTATAAGCTGCCTAAAAATATGCAATTAATTTTCAGTTTTATAAAATTTTAAGAATTAATGAAATGGTTTTTGTTAACTATTGATTCTATTTTCATTAATATTAGAATGATTAAGAAAATAATGCTAGATGGTTTAATGTTAAGAATTTTTCTAATGTACGACATGAATTGTACATAGAGTAACATAAATATAAAAAAAAGAGTAAAGAAATTTATTATTCCTTTTATAATATTAACCTAGTTCCTAAATTAGAATAATTTTTTTTTTCCTATTTTTTTTTTTATTAAAACATATCAGTTTGTTCCATCCTATTCTTAAATCTTAAATCCTTAGATTAAGGAATTTGAAATAGTAAGTAGGTCGCTGGATCTGTGATGTCTTAAATTTTTTAAAATTTTCGCAATGTTTGGATGTAAATGGGAATGGTATTCTAGAATTATATTATTGCTAGTAATGTTTAAATATAAATAAACATTAACAATTTAAACGTAAATAGCTAAAAATTGTTTTCAATCACAAACATAATTGTGCGCTTAATAAGCTTGTGCACTTAAATTAATGTTTAAGCAGCAATATAAAGCTTTTATGTCTAAAAAAAAAATTGTCCTAAGCAAAGATTCGAAAGCTCTATATTCTAATTTTCTGATTCTAATCTTAAAAATTCATTTAAATTTTTAATAAACATTTTTAAGATATCTAACTTATTACAAATCATTATTTTATTTACATCTATCTATCTTCATCTATTTCTCTTGAAATTAAATTTGTATATTTTTTTTAATTCAAAATTCTTACAAATTAAGTGGAAAAATTTTTTATTTTTATTTTTTTTTTAACTTTTTATGTAATACATAAATATATTTTAATCAAAAATTCAATAATTAACTTTAATATAAATTGTTTAATGTTGTCAACAAAGTTTTAAATGTTAGATACTCATGTGTGCATGCCATGTTAGTTTTCACACAAGATTACCATGAACAATTTTGTTAAAAATAATTGCACACACAGAGTGTTTTATAAAATTTCGACATGGACACATTATCAACTACAACAAACATTATCTATTAAAAAAAAATTAAAACTCAATAACCTGATTAAAATTATGAGAATAATTTATACATAGAAAGTGGACAAACAAAAAAGATGCTTAGGTCATACACATTTACAATGTAATTATTTATTTATAAAATTTATACATTACAATAATTTTCATTCCGTGTACAGATTAAATTTAGCACACTGTTCCACTCCGATATTTGCTAAATACATTTATTTGTATACACAAAAAAAAACACAACATACCAATATCTGAATATATTTTATGAACGTTCAATGTTAGGTTGGATAATTTATTTTCAATCATAAAGGTTTTTATTGAAAAATAAGATTAAATATAGAGATAATTTATTTTATAAATCCAATATCTATCTATCTATTAAATAATAAAATGCATTTTATCAGCATACATATATGTATAATATTGTCATTCACACAACTAAAATGAACCTGTGTACACAATATATATAGATTAAATTACATAGGAAGCATTTCATCAAACAATTAAAATATTCAAATTCTATTACGATTTTAAAATAGACTATATTTTATTGAGTTTTTTTTTTTTTTGGAAATGCATGTAAATAATTTATAATAGTTATTGTTGTTTAAATGAAATGTCAATATATTAAAAAATTATTACATGCTGTTTAATGTTAACAATATGTACAATAATCTACATGTTAGAAATAAATGAATATTATTTATTATTGAAAATGTTCAAAATGTTGGCAAACCGCAAACAACTAATCAATTAAAAAAAAAGGGATTAGTACAATTTATGTATTCTATTAACTTGATAGATTTTCAAAATCACTATTATATGGTGATCAATATACAAGTCGTTTTAAATGCTTGTATCTGTATCATCTAAAAACTATATATACACTTTATATACCTACTACAAAGTAGTTTGCGTATCGTGCACCTACTCTGCACATCGCTCTGCACTGGTGTATTTCATTATGCGATTATTTTTTCTTTGGATCTTAGCAATTATTGCCATTAATTTCATAATTGAAAATAAATATATAATGTAATTCTGAAATTATTAACTTAAATAAATAATAATAATTTGAAATATTTGTTTTTTTTTTTAGCTTGGATATTAGGATGGTTAATGTGCAAGACAGTTCCATATATTCAAGGTGTATCTGTTGCAGCCTCAATATATAGTCTGATAGCTGTTTCTCTTGATAGGTAAGTGGTTTTTATTCTATGTATATCTTTTTTAACATATTGTATGTACCTAATAAATTTGAAAGCAACTTGATATTTATGTTTAAAAAAATTTTTTTTATAGTGTTCAGGTGCATTTGATATAATTTTTCAATAATTTATATAAAAAATTTATTTTTTTTTGACATTTTATGTCAATCCTAAATCTATAAATAAAATTTGTGAAGATATTAAGTATATACAAACAGTTTTAAAAATGGTTTTTAGTTTCTCTGTTTGAAGTCTATGAATCTAAGGTTGATGATAAGGTTTTCATGGTAAAAAAAAAAGAATGTGCCAATTTGTTCAGCACGGCTGATTTGTGTCGAAACAGAAATTTTATAATCTTTTTCTTATATATCACATAACATTTAAAGTTAAAAAAAAAAATGACAGGCCTCAAATAAAGCATCAAAGAAATTCTATGAAAATATTTAAAATTATGATTTTTATTTAAAAACCATGAATTTTAGAAGAAAAAAAAAAGAAACTTTTTTCGCATTAAAAATTCCTTGGTTTTATTTTTGGTTTTAACAAATTCTTAAGACTATTCAACGTTTTGATTTTTTTTTTTTTTTTTGGTATTTTTTAATAAAAGAAAAAGGATTTTTTTTTATTTTGAAGACTTTCGGAGGAAAAAAAAAACCATATGAAAAATTTTCCTGTAAAAAGAATAAATCCAGCACGTTCAGAATACGTGCGTATTCACTTCTTTAAATTGAATAAATTCAAAAAATAAAAAAAGGAAAGCAAAAAAAAAAAGAAAAAGGGAATAAAATTCTTAAGTTGTGTAAAATATGCTTGAAATAATATTTTCTTGATTTAAAATTCCTTAAGATTTTGGAGGGAAAAATTATTTAATTTTTTTTAGATATAGATTAAAACCGAGATTTTTCTTTCATTTAGAATATTTATATAAAAAAAAAGAAAAAAGTGATGCTTCAAATATTTTTGAAAAATCACAGCATAACTAATTGGCCGTAAAAAACCATTAACATTAAAATTAATAGAATGTTCGTAATTAAAGGATTCGTCAAATTCAGGAATATTTTTGAAAAAAGAATTTCAATAAGAAAAATATGATATTGCTTGCGTAGCCCTAAAATTTTCTATTAGTTTGAAATGAAAGAGGTTATAATTAAGAAATTTTAAGTATATGGATAAGTTTTGAAGAAACAGATTATCGGAAGAAAATATTCGATTCGAGATCTGGGATTCTATGCTAGGTTATGATAAACGATGGATTAGGGAATTTGTCTTGTTTGTCCCCATATGACAATTCTAGTCTCTCTTTTATTAAAGTGACTTTTTAAATATTTCTAACAGAAATCTTCTTTTGCAGAACAGACTGTTTTTGCCTCCTTGAACTGACCGACTTAAATAAATTAATTTGAACGTTTATTTTTGAAATTTTTACTTATAAAAATTTTCAAGCCCCGGTCGTGTATGTCTTCTAAGTTAAATTTTAATAGGCGCTTCATAATCTATATTTCGCGAAAAGTTAAATATTGGAGAAACGATTTGAAAAATGGATTTCTAAGAAGAAACGCATTCGACTAGTTCGTTAGTTAAAAAAAAAAAAATACATTTATTCAAATAAAATTTTAATCGATCGGCAAAAGAAGAAATATATAAAATATATAAAATTCCGTAGCTTTGTAATTTACATTTACAAGAATTTTCAAATATAAAATACAAAAAAACAAATTATATAATTTTCTTTCTTAGTTTTTTTTTTTTCTCTATTTTATTTGTTATAAATTTTAAAAGAAGGTAAAAACAAGCTAATGACGCGGAAATTATGTAAAGTTAAATGAAGCGCAAAAAACATATCTGCCCAATAATTTTTAAATATCTACTTTTAAGAAAACTAAATTTTATTAAAAATTCGTAACAATTTATCTTGTGATATTTTCAAAAACATGATTAAAATTTGTTTATACAAAATATTAAATATTTCTATTAATTAATTATGAATTAATCAGAACAGAACATTATATATTTAATATATGCGACTGACTGTCGAATATTACCTAATAAAAATGTACTCATAGTTTATTCAAATGAACATAATACTGAGCCTAGATACTGAGCCTAGTACTGAGCCTAGGGGCTTAGAATCTAGTGTACACATTTGTTTTTGCAACATACTTTAGAGTCTTACAAAGTATACACTTCAATTGATTATAGGTTTATTTAAGCAACTATCAATTAGATAACTTCAATTATACTAATTAGTCCAATTTGATTACTTTTTTGATAAAGATTTGCGGATATAATTTTAATATTTTTGGTACATCTTGCTAGTCGGCGATAAATTCATTTCAAGAATATATGGAATTATATATTCTCCGTATATCCTAATTAAGTCATATATAACGAAAAAATGTTAATATTTATTTATATACAAGGACCTCTTTAAAAACAATTAATTGATTTTTAGTTACAATTTAATATTAATATTTCTTATTAAGGAAGGAAGAAAATGTTCAAAAAAAAAAATTAAATATTATCTGTATATTAATATTGCTAAAGAAAATCTATCTTAATACAACATAATAAATCTTTTATTAAAGATTTAACATAATTAAATAAATTATTCTAAGTATTCTTCATATATTTCAGATTAAATTACTTTTCTCTCTTTACTTTTTTTTTATTATATTTTTTTTTTCCCTTTAAATAATGTTTATCTGCTCTTTGCTATACAATAATTCAAATTAAGATTAAATATTTTTGATAAAAGCTAATCATTTTCTTGATATTTAATTTAGGCTGGTAGAGAATAAATAAAACTTCGGCATCAAAATAAAATTAATGAAAAATTTTTCTTCCTATAAATAAAAGAAAGAAATTAGTATAAGTGTAATCATATATCCTCGTTCGAGGTGCATGTGACATTGTGCAATTGATGGCTTTAATTCAAACATTGTACACATTATTGATTTATGTATTGCGATTAGTTCTTGAGACAAGATTTTATGTTGAGATGATAAACGGTTAGTTAACATGAACATATACATAAAAAACATGAAACTCAATAAGGGCTGATAAATTACAATTTATTAGTGATGAAACAAATTACTAAGTTACATACTTCTTCAACCCTGATGGAATCTGAAAATACTTGAAATATTTATGTTTTCGGTCATTTATTTATTTTGATGTTAGATAAAAGATTTTTAAATACCTAAAAGTACTTGGTCACTCTCATGAATATAATTGTTTGAGTTAATTTCTCTATCATTATCTATTTTGGTAAATTTTCTAGTTTTTTTTTTTTTTTTGAGATTAGATTGAAAAACTTTTCTTTTTTTTTTTTCCTATTATGGTCCTTATACATAATACAAATCGTCCATTTGGGATTTAATTTTTTTGATTTTTTTTGTTGAAGAAAAGAAAATTTTATCACAATATTTTTACTTTAACAAGAGAAATTCTGTAGAGAATTTCCATTGGATAAGTTCAATGTACGTCCTTGTGTTTATATAGAAGATATAACATATATAAAATATAATAGGAATGTATAAAAAATAGAATAACTGTTAAAACGTTCATTTCCTGAGTTTTACAAACATGACACACAAAATATACCATAAGTTCCGGTTGAATTTACATTAACTAGATAGCAGCTAGATACAGCAATATGATGTGCATAATATGCTTCTTTTTTTTTATCATTTATCATATTATCAAATTAATTAACTTTTAACGGAAAAGATTTCAAATTAAATCAATCAAAATGACAATAAATGTCCTATCGAGTGGAATTTTTATTCTGAAGATATAATGTTTATATTAATACAAGTATATACAAGTATTAGATATTGTACATGAAATTTCGATATTGTATTATTATTTTTTTTTTTGAAGCAAAAATTATATAAATAAAAGTTTGTTGGCCTATAAAGAAAGGATGATGTTAATGTAAATATATATATTTTCGTTACACAGGAATATCACCCAATTACATTATATTTATTCTTATATATAAATTCTCTTAATCATTATCTTCAGGAAATTTTTGAAATCATCATATGAAGTTAAATTACGTAAAGCTTCTCAAGATTGAAAAATAAATGTGTCTTTAAGCCCACATAATTCTTAGTTGGACGTATATTAAATAAGAGACAAATAGTAGATTACAACACATGTTAAGAAAATTTGTTATTACAACGAGTTGTGTATACACAAAAACACATGGACACGCGTCAATACTTATATGACGAGACCGTTAGGTCGAGTGATATAATATTGACAAGTGTCCATGTGTTTTTGTGTATATACACAACGAGCTGTATAACAAATTTTATTAACATGTTTTGTATACTGTTTTAATGTGCATGTGAGAGGTAGTTGCAATCAAAACAAAAGTTCAAAATGAAGAAAGTAAATAAAATTTACTTAATACGGAGAATGTAAATAAAATTTTCTTAATTAAATAATTACATGTGTATTGACGCATGTAATATACCATTTACCGAGCTAAATTTACGATTGTAAATACAACTTACCGATCACATGCACATGAAAAAATAATTATTTTTTTACATTTTGAAAAATTATTTATTTACACTTTTTGATAATCATATACTTGAAAGTAAGTTAGTATAATAACAAAAAATTTAAGAAATTATAACGAAAAATGGTCGCTTCTGACGTTGGTGGAGCAGAAGATCCTTTAAAGCCGGACGTCGTTTTTAATTTAAAATGATATTAATTCTATAGCAACTCTAAGATCTTGTGTATTCCCAAAGGTACTATTTTATTGAAAACTGACAGCTATGAGTTAACATTATATGATGATGAATTTAAGACATTTAATAATATAATATTTTACTAATAAAAATTTACATAAAATTTACATAACTTTACCTTGACGTTTAATCGATATTTCGACTAATTTAATTCAATAATAATAAAAAAAAAGTTTATATTTAAAATATCCTGAGGCAATTTTATTTTTTAATTTTTTTTTTATTTTCAATTTAAATATTACGTATATTTGTAATTCTCATTTTGTACTCTCAACACTTTTTATAGAAAACATAAAAATTCAATTAAAGTAATTTATCTTCAAAAAAAAAAATATTTTTTTTTGATAGTGCTGCTGCATCAAGGTTAATTCCCTAGAAAGAAGAAATATAAGTTTATAAATAAATCAATATTGTGAATACAATAAAGATTGTACTTTTTGTGTGTACACACACAACAGTATGAATAAAAAAAAAAATAAAACTACTTAATTTGGAAAGATTCACTTTTTAATGAAAATGAAATATTTTGGGTCTTATTCACTTTGACAACAACAAAAAGTAATAAGATATAATGATACCTACTTTTTTTTTTAATTTTAAATACGTATAATTGATTTTCATAAATCTACTTAAAATAATTGGTGATTGCCATTGAGACTTTAACAATAAATCTTAATTCAATGTCAATAATTTTAATATTATACATTTTGTACGAATGTTTGTAATTACAAAAAATTAAATTAAAATAAGATTTATCATAAGAACAACAAAAAATTATTATAATTCAGTTCATAATGTTATGATTATTTTATATATATAGTAAAAATTATGCAGTAGTTATATTTTCATATCAAAATAACCATCAAAAAAATATTGTAATCTGATTGAGATATACACCCAAACCAAAAGAATTAAAGATAAATTATATTCAAAGAAATCATTTAAGTTTCATTAACAAACAACTGCGTCAAAAATTTTCTTTATTCTATTATTATAACTATTACCTACGAAGTTCAAGTATTTTCAGGATAAAAATACTTATGTTGTTAAATCGCAATAAAATAAAATTAAATTTGGCGCGATTTTGATAAAAGTTTTATTCTAATAGATTTTCACTTAATACAATTTGTCGTCTAATAATGATTTTCTATTATTTTTTTTTTTTTTACTTTCATTTAATATCTCTCTCTTGATATGCCTTCTTCTATATAAAAGTTATTTTCAATTTAATTTTTATTTACTTATTCTTTAATGTACTTTATAATATATTTGCAATGTAACTATATCTTTTATATACAATAAATTCACATAGTATTACAAATTAAATTAATTTTCCCAAGAGGGTTTTAAATCTTTCAACAAGTTTGGATTTGCTGTACAAGACCAACCAGAATGATGCGTATTATTCTTTATAGAGGAGAAGCAGGATGATTTAAACTTGAAACTGATTAAGTCTGATAATTTTAATATTACTGGATTAAGTTCCTACTGAAATATAAACAAAAAATACTGTGACGACGATTAAAAATATTAAAGTTTTGGTTTAGCATTATACAATTAATTATTATACACAAAATCTCTTTATCATTATAAACATTACACTATCTACTGTGTCTATTTTAGGCTATAGTTCAATATGAAAAATTTAATTGAAAAATTACATTACTATATATATGAGTTACTCTTGATTGCAAAATAAAAGAATTTTTTTACAAAAAAAAAAAAAAAAAACAATTTTTATAAAATTAAGATAAAGCAAGTTTTTATAGAAACAAAAAAAAAAACTTTTTTTATTATAAGGAAAATAAGAAAAAAAATAAATAATTTTCTGTCTGGAAAAATTCTCAGACATATCAACATAAAATATTACATTTTATAACTTTTATTTTCAATTAATATCTCCAATTGACAACTTAAACGTGACCAACTAAAATCCGCAAGAAAAAGATAGAAGAAATATTTATATTTTATTTGTATATTGTTTATATAAAGCAATTGCTAAAGTTTTATTAAGTTCTATTAGGCCGTGTTTAAGTTCTGACATGAAAAAAAAAGTTAATAAAGAAACTAATAGTCTAAGCAAACTTTTATGGTATGGCTTACAACCGCTCTACAGTAGTATTTGTAAAATCAAAATTATTTCTTAGATTTCTAACGTACGCGAAGAAAAGGTGAACGAGTTATTGAAGTTTCCATATACCTTTAAAATGCTTTAACTTTTTGATTTTCGTTTATTCAAAAAAATAAAATAGTATGAAAACATTGAATAAACATAAATAAGAATAAAAACCATTGATAGAATCATAGACAAATAAATATTTAACTCATTTATCTACATATTTATATATGAATAAGATTAGATACCAAAAAGCATAAAAAACTAATATTTTACAACACAATGCACAGTTACCTAAAAGATACCACAGAAGACAGCTAATTCATATTTATAGTATTATTTTCCATTTAAGTTTATCTCTTTTAACCATTTTTTTTTGTTTTTTTTTTCTTTCTTTCACGGTTTATCCGATTATGTTTATAAATCTCTGGAAAGATTATCTACATATTCTAATCTTCGAATAAAAATTTAATTTTATTATTTAATTCTTGTACTAACATTTATGTGTTTTTTTTTTTTGAAGTTAAGATTTCAAAAGAAACATAATAGCATAACAATTTAATGCATTTTTATGATAAAATGTGGAGGAAATATTATTATCGAAAAATTAATTTGTCTATAAAATTTTCGTTTTCGAAATTTCTAAATGAAAGAATTGATTGACTATAAAGGAAAAGATAAATATCAGAAGAACGAATGAGAATAGGGTCTAAAGTAGTTAAAACTTTCACATAGCAAATAGTTTTTTTTAATTTTAAGTCAATCTAGAAAATTTCTGAAAAACATTCTATTTTTCGCTATATTAAATTTTTCTTTATTAAGTTAAAGTTAGTTTTGTGAACCCATAATCAGGAGGACTTAATGTAAGAAAATATTATTCAGAAAACTATGTATATACTATAAAAATAAATGTCATATGAAAGAATTTTTATGCAAATATGCCGGTGGTAAATGAGAAAATAATGAAAAAATGCATGAGTACACAAAAAAAATTAATTTTTCATAAATTGTAAATGCAAATTATTATTTTTATTTTTTTTTTTTTCATTTCAGTATTAAAATCTTTTTAATTCCATTATTTGAAATTTCAGAGAAGTTTAATTTTATTATGTGGAAATAATATACTAAGAGAATATGAAACTTCAATCAAAACTAGACAACTGTCTCCACATACTTTTTAACTTTAAAGAAGGAATGTTGAATTCAGAAACATCAAAAATTTTGGTATTTAAGCTGAGTTAGACTCAATTGAAACCAAAAAATTTAATTATGATTTAGATGTAAACAAACGAAAATATTTTTTTTAATGAAATTTAACTCCAAGTACTCGATATGATTTTCTTTTTTTTACCATCGGTCGCCAAGTATAAAAAAATATCTAAACATATGCTAGATTAGAGGTTTTCTGACGTTTGTAATATTTTAATATAGTGAGAATAAAAATTGCAAAATAATATTATCGAAAAACTTCTATTATTTCTTCTGACTGACAAGACAACAGATGTTTAAAACTTAATCCATTAGCATATAAACAAAAAAAAAAATGCAATCAATATTTAAATATTCACAAAACGTTTATGTCATTTCGATGAACAATATAAATGTTTTAATGTAGTAAAACTCATTACCTACAAAACACACCTACACTACAATTTTGAATTTTTTTAAATCATAGATGAGAATAGTAGTTTCTCGGAATTAAAATTCAATGAGATTATCTATAGGCCTATTTATTGGTATTTCATTTCAAATTAAAAATCTCTCTAAGTATATTTTACTTAAACTTGACTTTAATGAAAAATAAAAGATTTAAATACCAAAAAAAAAAAATAAATAAATAAAAATTTAAAAAACTGGTCTTATTTGAAGTATACCTTTATGATAAACATTTCCATATACTTTTTTTTTGAACAAAATTTTGTTATCCTTACAAAAAAATAAAAACACCATTTTACAGAGGGTGTATATTTATATTTATATATTTTTTATTCATAAAAAAAAAAATTTCTCACTTCATTAAAATCTAAAGTTCCTTAACTTTTCTAAATTAATTTTGATTCATTGACATCAAACATTATTTTACCTCCAATAAATTGATGTGTTTAAATAACAATTTTTCATTCCGTCAAATAAATCTGTACATATATAAAATAAATGTATAGACATGTATATAAAATAAATATAAAATAAAATAAAATAAAAAAAAAAATATATCCTTCCAGTAAAACCAAATTCATTATTTTCTTGAAGAGTTTTGTCACCACATTTTACACGTATCTTTAAGGATTAGGATAATTCTTATACAACAAAATGTATATAATTTTTTTTTTGTTTTTATGATTAATGACTGAAAATAAATTTTATCCTGTTATTGTTATTACGCTTTCATACTATGATAAATAATAATAATAATATTTTTTTTTCTTTTTGTTCTATTCGTTATTTGATTTTTCAGAATCTTGAAAAATTTATTATAAAACATATATAGCTTGTATATTATATTATATATTATGAATATAGTTTTAGATGAAAACTATATGCTTGCATTTCTTCCGCAATTTATTCAGAATTATACGATTTATATGAATATAAATGTATAATCGGAATCGGAAGAAATTTTTAAGGAAAAAGTTATTTTGGGCGTCTTTGAATAGACAGGAAGTAGCTGATATTGCCTTATTAAACAAGAAAAGCGTAACTCTATTTTTATAGTTTTGAGATATTCAAGTTTTTCTGTTTTTATTTAAGAATATTTATATAAGAGCTGCTCAATGTAATTGAATTTCAAAAAACAGATACGGTCAAGAATATTTAGACTGTTCTTAATATGCAATTATCTTTGACTTAAAATTGACTTTAAAACATTACGCCCTTCTTGCTAAGTGCGGCAGTATATCCAAGATACTAGAATTTAGTGATTTTATCTAAGAATTCATATGTGGGCATTCGGCCAAAATCTTTAAGATATTTTAGATAAAAATAATGTCTAAATTGCTGTCAATTTATTTAAATTCTATACAAAAATTTTTATATATTCTATACAAAAATTTTGTATATTATTCTTACGAATGTCCTGAATTTTAATAAAAATAGGAATAAAAATTATCGTATATATATACAGATTTATGTATATTTTTAGAATATCTTTCGTTCTACAGTGCCAATAACCTTTGTTAATTTTGGAAAAAAAAAAAAAAATTGTTCTTTGTGAAAAATGGTTTTATTATCAATATTTTTATTAGATATTACTTTTTTTTTTTTTATAACATTATAAGATTTTATTACAAATTTTAATATACCTCTACCATTTTTTTTTTTTTGGTTTATTTATTTTTGAAATGAAGTTTTAAAGATAAATTTTTTCAAATTTCAACAAGTAAAAGAAAATTAGTATTTTGAACTGAAATTTGGAAAACAAATTAGATTTTATTTATACCATCCTTACAATAATTTTTCCTATAGCTTTATTTTACAAATACAAAATAGGACTATTTTTATTATCACACAAATAATTTTAATTTTATTTTATTATTGAAATTTATAAATGTTCATTCATGAAACTATATAGAGGTTTCGGCTGATTTATCAATATCCTATGACATATGCTTTGATCGCTTCAAGTGTCGAAGAGAGATTTTCGAGGCTTCGATTATCAATTGTGGTTCACAATCTCAATTAATAATTTAATATGTACTTGTGCATAAATTATTTAATTTCATATTATAAATATATGATTACCTATTTTTTTTTCCAATTTTTACATTTACAGAGATGTCAATAATAATAATAATAATAATAATAATAATAATAATAATAAGAAAATTGAAAATATATGTACCTACTTACATATTTATATAGGCAAAAACAGATGACAAACCTTGAAATTTTTATATTTTTTTTCTATGAAATAGGTAAAAAAAATAAAATGTTCAATATGTATCATAAAAAAAATAAAAAAATATAATATCTTGATATTTTTAACGAAAATTCAATTTAATTTTTTTTTTATATTTTTTTATTTTTTAATATAAAATAAGAAAGAAAGAAATAAAAAAAAACGACAAATTGATATTTTCTGTTTCTTAAATTCTATATAAATTCATATAATAAGCCTTAAGAATTATTTTAACTTGAGTGATTGATTTGTTGAAGATTCATTTTTAAAATTTTGCAGGAAAAAAAAAAATTAATTTTTTTATATGATTCAAAAACATATTTACGCAATTAAAAACCTGTGGGATTTAATTTAAGCGGTTTGAAAACCCCTAACCCAAGCCTAGTCTGTGGATGAAAGTTTCTCTATAGAAAACTCCCATTTTTTGCTGCAATTTATTATGAAGCTTTTATAAGCTAAAAATCTTTCAACACCCAATTTCTTAGAGTCCTTAAATATGCCCTTGAATTGTGAGTTTTCAACGAAATTTCAACTTCAACTCCTCATTAAAAAAAACTATATCAAAGTTAAAATAAAGTCTAGTGTTCAAAAATTAATGATTGTGTATTCCAGAGCTGAATAACAAGAACAAAAAAAAATTTATTCAGAAATAAGAAAGCTATGTTAGAATATCCTTTGACAGGATATCTTAAATCTTTCAAGTTTTGTTTATGTGTCCAGGCAAACTGAAATATGTATATCTAACTTGAACCTCCAATTAGCTTTATTAAATTTAATTAGTTTTTTATTTTTTTAATGTTCCATGATTTTTTAATTTAAATACTATCATATTATGTATTTTCCCATCAGCAATGTCTTTAATATGAAAATATTAAGTTTAGCAAAAACAATCAAAGCGCCAAAAAAGGATTTTCATATAGTTTGGAGCAAAAAGAATATTAAAATCAATTTGGACCATAAAATTTTTGCAAAAAAAAAATTCAATGTAATTTCTAATTTTTTTTTTTTCTCATTTCTGACATAAAATTTACGGAAAAGAAAAATTATTTTCTTTTTGTTCTAAGGAAATTGAAAAATTCCATTCAAAAAAAAATTAAAAAGGAATAAGAGAAAATATTAATTGCTGCTGCATAGGCATTTTTACATTTTCCACTGATTTAAATTTAATTTCTTATTTATTTTTATTTTAATTTTTTTTTTCTCATTATAATTTTTATATATTTTTTTTTTTTTTTTGTACAATAGAATTTATTTATTATATGGAAAATGTGAAAAACAGCATAGAATAGAAAAAATTGTTTTCAAGAATTTCTTGGTTTTTTTTTTTTTAAGGAAAATCTACCTGTTTTTTTTTCTCTTCTCTTTTTAAGATAAAATAAAAAAATTCACAACAAAAAAAAAAACAAATAGAATTTCAAATTGAAAAGAATCAAGAGGAAAATTTTTTTTTTTTTAAGAAAATCAGAAAATTGATAAAAAACCAAAAAAAAAAATAAAAAAGAATCCTGATTTATTCTTCAGTTATATTAAAAATTTATTGAAAGCACCGCAGTCGACTTTCTAGGTCATACAAAAAAGAAGAGAGATTTTATATTTATTTACTTTTGTCTATTTGTTGATCCGATTTGAAAAAAAAAAATACTTAATAAAAACAAAATAAAATTCTAGAAGAAAACTGTTAAAAGGTAACCTTGTTGTGAGATTAACTCAAAAATTTTTTTTTTATTTTTGATTATTTTGAAGATTTTTTGTTTACCAAAATTTTAATAAACTTTAAGAAAAAGCTTTCAAAAAATAAGGATTTTTTTTTCATAAGACCAGAGCGAATAGTTTGATATGCTTAGACTTAAATTTAAAAATAAAAATATATAGAACTGCATCTCTTAGACGAAGTATGGGGCCAATATTTAAAATTTAAGATACTTTATACTTTTAAGATATCTTGATGGCAACCAGGGACTATATTTTTTAGGATTCCTTCAATATGATATTCCTATTACATCTATTCATTATATAATACCATTGACAAATATAACAATTTTAATCGAAATCGTAACCTCAAGTCTCAGTCATTAGAAACAATCGAGGGGTTCAATCGACATTTACTCAACATACTAATTTGCATCAAAATCATTAAAACTTTCAAAGAATTTTAAATTAAATAAGTTTTATATGAAAAATATTTAGACCCTTTGCTGGATTAGAGCTTCTAACTCACAAATTCGAAATGCAGGTGAAAATGAAAGAGATTATGAGTATTTTTACATTCGAAGAATTAATATCAATAAGCAAAACCATTAGTTATATAAGCATTTCAGTAGAGGACGAAAATTTAATTAAAACATACAGTCCGTTTTTTTAATTTTTGATGAAAATCGAACTAAAAACACAAAAATTGGAGTTAACCACCTTTTAGAACCAGTTTATTTTAAGACCCCAATCAGCACCATGAAAAAAGCAAAGAATTCTATAACAATGTTTTAGTCAACCAAATCCTTGGAAATGATACTTATAGCTATATACTGCATATTTATGGTATTAATTTCGAGAATTTTTGAACAATAGAACAGTGGGAACAACTATGCAATCACTAGTATATTATGTCAATAAAATAAACCCTCTCTCTCTGTATGTTTTTTGAACAATTTTTTTTATCATAAAAATAAAACTCTTCAATGTGCCCCAATTAATTTTAACACCAACTAACTTTTTTTTTTTTTTTTTCACTTATTAATGAAAATAAAAAGAATTTTATTTTTTTATGCTATCACAATAAAATAACCAAAAGACAATGTGCTTTTGAACTTGAAAATTATATACTTATATAGAAAAAGAGGAAAAAAAGAAAATTCTTTAATATATAAAACAACAGAATTCGAAATAAAAAATAAATAAATAAAATAATGTCTACAACTATACTAATTTTGTGATTTTTTTTTTTTTGTCATTATTATTATGAAAAAAGCAGAACGTGTCTAGAACAATTTATTTTTTTTTTGTTTTTTGTATATATTTAAAATGAAATACATAATTATGTTGTATAAAAATGTATTATGAATATAAATTCTGTTCAAAGAGATTTTTGAAATTAATAAAATATATGTATATAAAATAAAATAATTTTTATCTGCTCAATTAATATTTGCTCTAAATTTCTTTCCATCAAAGATTTTGTATATTAACGAAGAAGAGAACTGACAAAATTTTGCCACAAAGATACTAGTATCTTGAAATAACATTGAGAAAACCTATCCCTATTTCCTATCACTTAAACAGAATTTATATAATCGGGTGGAAGGAATCTATAACTTCATAAGTATATTATAATACAAATATTTTTATCCTGATAATTTCAACGACATTAAAACAACACACATTTCCTCATATAATCATTAATAATAGTATTAATTGAAGGGACATTTTAATAACCAAGAGCCCAGCACACTATTTCAGTATCAATATACTCTCGATCTTCTAGTTTTAAGATTAAAACATTTTCGCCGTGCATCTTTATTTTATTAAGTACAATTTATTTAAGAACCTTGAAATAATTTTAAAAATTTGTTATTTACAAGGATTAACATTCATATCATTAACACTATAAGTTCTAATTAAATTACCAGGCATTAAATTGAATAGAAAAATAAATATCCTTGCAATTTTCCGCTTTTTAGACTAATTATTATTTTTCTTTTAATTTTACTTAAACTATAATGAATAAAAATTTTGTAATTAAAAAAGTATATATTATAAATTATGTACATATATTATTTATGTGAGTGGCAGAGTTGTTAGGCTGTTTTGGAGGTATACATAATGTTTTTTTCCCAAATTAATTTTTTTAACTTAATTTCCGCTACATTTAATTAAAGAAAAAATATATAACTTTGTAGGTATCTAGAAATTTTCTTCTATTCATTATTAAAAAAAATTGCATTTTGTAAAATTGCATCAAAAAAATTTTTTGTAATGAGAAAATGTAATTTTAAGGACATTATCACATAATAAAATATTATGGCATTTTAATTCGTCTGCTTAGATTGAAAACCCTTTGCCTGTTTTGAAGTGTGCCAAGTTTAAGTATCTATTCTACATTTTCTACATAATTTCTTTTTTGTAAATTTCCGATTTAATTGAGCTATGCGGGCGTACTGTTAGAATGTATTGTGAGCCTCAATATTTACATAAAATAAGTATTATAAGGATGACATGGTGGGAAAATTTTTCTTGCAACTAAAATTAAATATTAACTGATAATTATGAAATTTGTGAAGGGTCTAGTTCTAGTATCAAAAGCAGAAAATTTATTCTTAGTTATTTAAAGTCAAAAATTAAAATTGAAATCAAAGAAGACTTTAACTAATACTTTTCTTTACTAAAAACTCAACATATCTTATCTTCAAGGTTATTATCACTATCACACATCAATGAAAATAACTAGATCAAATTGAAATTTTCCATTTAATATAGTCTATATTGGCATAAACATATTATAAATCCTCTCATCAGACACGAAAATAATTAAACAATTTAACAGTTTTATAATTTCTTCCAACATTTACATGAACTCAATTAATAAAATAAAATTGTCTATAAAAAAAAATTATATATAGTCCTTGAATAGAATAGAAAAAAAAAAGGATAATTAAAAATATATTATTTGCATGTTCCCTTCAGAAACATTTTATATTATGCAACGAGAAAATAAAATTTTTTATTTTTAATATATACATATTACAAGCATATGCACAAGTACATATATTTAGAATCTTTAAATTGAAAAAAAAAAAACATATATGTTTATAATAGTACTCTATTCTTTACATATTTATGTATATCTATATGTTATATGTAAAATACTTAGACAAAGTTATTTAGATTTAATGTTTATGGAATTACATTTTTAAAACGTTAAATTTTCAAATTAAGTTTTTTAATTGAATTTTTTTTTATATTTTTAATTTTTTTTTTTCTCCATCTTCGTTACACAAAAAATAGAAATACATAGATACATGTATATAAATTGAATTTCCTCGTGCTTGAATAATTCGACATTAGAAAATTTTTGAATTTTTTATTATATCAATTTATGGTAATAAAAAAAAAAAAATTGAATAAATTTAATATTATATTAGATTTCCCCAAAAATTGATATCTTTTTTTTAATGGAATTATATTAGTTTTCTTGGTAATTAAATTGTTTATGAACAAAATTTTAATGACAAAAATGCCTTGAGGTTAGAAATTTTATGTTCAAATTTACAATTGGTAAATTGAAAATTTATAATATAATGCGTATGGTTATGGAAAATTTTTAATTTGTTCTTTGGGAATTATTTTCTTCAACAACATATATATTTAACTATAGAACCACTTAATTTTTCGCTCTATATTCCTAGATCCTAGATTTAATTTTCGGATAACAAATTTTATCTGCACACACAGTCCAATATATTCCTTTTTATACTATATATTTTTCATGAATAAATATTATTTCCAAATATATAAATACAAAATTAGCAAATTATATACAATACAAAAAATTATGTGTGACAAAAGCTTTTTTAATACATTTTTATAAAATCAAATTTTTGCTTATTTACAAAAAAAAAAAAAACAATCAGAAATTAATGAAATTTTCCTAAATTTGTTTTTTATTCATTTAATTTTCCTTTTATTTCAAAAAAAAAATTATCTTAATTTCTTATTTATCTGGAAATTATTTTCTTACTGTTTTAGAGAAAAAATTCCTTAATTTTAGGTGGGTGGCACATCATATTGACCGTTGCAAATATCTAACGAAGTTTAAAGGCTTTTAAGAAAAAAAATGTTAAGTAGTAGTAGGCCGATGCTGACTTAAAACAAGAATAAGCAACTTAACCGTGGCACTGTGGTGAACCAATTTACATTCAAGTTTTACGACATCACTTCAAATGACCAAGCTTCTTTTTGGTAAACAATATTAATACTTTACTTTTTCTAACTTTCAAATTTACATAACCTTCAGAACCACATTGTCATTTAATGTTATTTTGATTGTTACATACTGTACTATCTATACCCAACTATTTTTCTAAACTAATTTTGTTACTATGTATTGTATATGACTTTTTTTATCTTAATGTTTATCGTTATTCGTGATAATGAAATTATGTTTGCTTTTTCTGCTGAACTTCACTTTGAAAATATATGCATAAAAATAATATTATTCTTGCCTATACCATTATATCCATTTGAACGAACATTTTCATTAACTTAAATCGATATGTTTATACAAAAAAAAAAAAAATAAGTTACTCGTATTATGATAATATCCATTATTGTTTTGTTTTAAAAATAAAAATTATATATTTATCTAAGAACAAAATTATATTCACGTGTTTCATATACAATTGTTAAGTTTTTCCGCCATGAATTGGAAATTTTGAAAGTGAACGTTGAATTTGATTTACAAGAAATGGTTAATTTAAGTTAAAAGAAAAAAAATTCTCATACGGTGAGACTTGAATGTTAGGTGTATAAAACTTAAAAATTCCATTCAAAAACATTGTGGGCATAAAAGCTTCTAAAAAATTCTAAATATCACCACAGAGGATGATATGGGGTTTAGCTCCATTTCATAGTATTTCATAGATTTTACACTTCAATTCACGCACATTTTTACAAATGCTGTCAAATGGAGCTGGAAGATAGCTGTTATTTTTCATTCCAAAAAAAAATTTGTATGAAATTGTTCACTCTGTGTACACCTTATTTCTCTGTGATATTACTTAAATTAAACAAAATATAAAGTATAAAGTAAACCATTCAAATTATTTTGTAATGACTTCCTTAATTTTTTTTTATATTATTACTAGCTAAAAGCTTTGAGTTTATTTTTTGTCCATTTCCAAAAAAAAAAAAACAAAAATGACACAAAATTATTTAATTGTCTCGACTAAAGTTCTTATTTTTCATTTATAGAAATTTATATTGAAAATATATATAGAAATGTTTGTACAAAATTATAGTACAAAGATGTACATAAATGTGGGTTTCTGTATATTTTTCACTCCATATCTATATACATAATTATATATACTATACATGATGGATAAAAGCAAAAAACTATATGAAAACTTTAACGAATATTTATTTTGGACACTAATATTAGTTTCCTTTCTCTTCTTTCGTATATTTCTTCTTTTTTTTTCAAATAAAATATAAAATCTTTTATTCCCAATTTTTGATATTTTATAACAAACAAAGTTCGGTTGAATGCTTCATATGAAGGAAAAAAGAAAAAAAAGAAAAGAAAATACTTTTTTTTTCTTCTCAAATTTCGAGTAAATAGAAAATTATTTGGAATGTGACATTAAATTAGTTTTGAAGCAAGATGTAAAAGTTCTTAGAATTAATTTTTCGTATATTGTTCATAATTTAAACTTAAAATGCACTTAACTTGAAAGTGATACTTATAGCGCTCTTAACTAAGCTCATACCAAATATTTTTTAAATATAATAATTCAACTTTCGGGTTTTTTTTAGTTTTGAATTTAACTGCTTTAACTTTTTAGCCCGTTTTCCATCAAAAATGACAAAACGGACCATATGTTTTCATTAAATGTAGGTTCGTATGTCCGTCCGCCACTAAAATGCTTTTAATTAATGAATGATTGTGAACAAGGAATTTTAAAACTAAAGTACTTTAATTCTTCAATTCTTTAAAATCATTAAATCACCTTAAGTTAATGTTCTGTATTTTTGTATATAATTGCATATAAATTGATGAATAAATAGTTCGTTTGAACGTCGAAAACTCGCCAACTACCCAAAATGGAACCAAACCAAAACGAGAATTATGCTTAAAAATAAATTTTTATTAACAATCTGACATGGGGATATTCTCAAGTGTTCACTTGAGTACTCTCTGAAAAAGTTAAAAATCTTAAACGAAGCGTTTGGCCCAATAAGATATTGTATCTGATAACATTATCCACAGAGCCTCTTTTTATCTAACAAAAAAATAATAATAATTCTGCTTAAATGTTTTGTAAAATAAAAAATAAAAAATATAAAATAGATAAATTTTTTTGTAATAAAGAAAAAATAAGATAAAACATATTATTTTTCTATTGGACTTGACATTGAAAACTTTATTGTTTTATATGGGCACAACATAAAAAAAAAGAAGAAAAAACAGGAAAATAATATATTTTCGATAAAATTTTTAAATCCATAAAATTTTGATATGAATTTTTAAAGAATTTTTTTTATTTCAGATAAAATTTTTTTTTTTTTAGGTATATAAAATTGAAATAATATGTTTTTGCCCAGATTTCAATTTTCTGTTATTGAAAAATATGCTCTCTTGATAAATATAAATATATATAGAAACGAGATATATAAATATATTCTTTTTTGGCAAACATTTCCAACAATGCAGCTGTCTCAAGTTTAAAAAAAGTTTTTTCAATTTTTTTGTTTTCTTTTTCATATTTCATTGATTTTTCATTAAAAATGTAAAACAGATCATAAAAATCTTAAATTTCATGTATATATATATATTTTTTATTTTAATAAATTTAAGTTGATTTAAAATTTTATCCATATTTTGGTTGTTGTCATCAAAAATTGTGAGCACGTACAATCGACCAAAAAAAAATAAAAAAAATATTTTTAACAAAATATTGATATTTTCGATTTAACACTTTATAAAATTTACGTGTCTTTGAAAAAAGTTTTATAATTGTTATCAACTGTCTAGATAGAATATAGATAACAGCTTTTATAGTATATTTAATTTCATATGAATATTATCAAAATATATAGTTGTCTGCGATAAAACTCCCACAAAAGTCGGGATTGTCCTGATTCATATATATTAGTTAGAGCCAGGATGAGAATTTTGATATTTCTATGCTGCCAGAACAAAGTTTTAGCTGAAAATAGTTAATTTTAAATACGACATGAAAAATATATTATGTGTCGTCTGTCGTTTTAGCCAATTTTATAAATTTTAAATTCAAATCACTGCTGTTTAAGCAATAAGATCGCAATAAAATAAAATTTGAAACTAAATTATTTATGATAAATTTTTGACAATTAACAAAAATAATAAAAAATTAAAACTATATGGTTTTGAATTTTATTTTATGATTTTATGATTTTACCCGCAGTGAAAACATTATTTACCATGATTTTGGAACTAAACCAGATTCATATACTGAAATCATAATAAAATTTAAATTATTCCAAGTAAAATTTAAAAAAAATATATAAAAAAACAACTACAGATGTCAACTACAGATTTATTAAGAATTTAATTTTATAGTTAAAACTTCCTAATCTTATGACAAAAAATTAAATTACATACATATGCTATTCTATGTCAGATTCTATCTATCTCTTTAATATTCTGTATGAATATTCTTATAAATATTAAAATTTTAGAAAAAACAAAAAAATATATTTTTTTTGTCAAGAATATATATATATTTTTTTTACATTTTACAATGAAATAAAAATTCTCCCCATCATCATCACGAGATTATTTAATGTTTCACGCATAATTAGAATTTTCCACTTAATAGAATAATTGACTTAATTATGAGGTAGACGCAATGTTGTATAAATATTTTAACTTGTATATAGTATTTTGTGTAATTTCATGTACTGTGATTTTGTTATACCATTCTTGATAAAAATTAATGATTGTTATTTGAAATTCAATACTATACTTATGTTGAAATGAAAAAATTTAATAATTAATTAATTTTTTTGTTTGTTTATGTTAAAAATGTTTGCTCGACTGATTTATTGGCTATGAAAATCAGGGAAAGTTGTTTCATTAGTTCACAAAGATTAAGTGTTAGTAACATTATTTTATTTAAAAGAAAACATAATTTATAATTTTTATTCGCCAAAATATCAAAATGTTATATCTTCATAAAATTGTGGCAATTCAAAATAAAGTTTGAAGACATAACACTTAAAATTCATGATTCAAAATAAAGAAGTTATGGAAATTATATTGCAACTTAAATTACAGGATTATATCTTAGTTAAGAAAAAAAATCTGTTTTTATATTTTCGTATTATTTAAATTATAATCAAAATATAGGAGTACATAATAATTTAATTTATAGCTATTATTGAAATGTTAAATGTAATTTAATCTATTTTCATGAGAATTTTAACAAAATCAACTTTTTTCACTGCACGGAATATGGATTTAAAAACTATTTAATAATTTTTTTAAAGTTTCTTATTTCAAATTCAAGTGTTTTATAATGAAAATCAATTCCACTGAAGTGCTTTTTTTATATTAAAAAATTTTGATTGACGAAAATTATCAAAGTGTGACTGAAGTATAACGCAATTCCAGAATTCAAATCACATATTAAATAATCAAATTTTATTCAAATAATATTCTTTAAATTAAAATCCCCTTTTTGAATTTTCCGTTTTTTTATAATTTCAGTTTCACAGTTTCTATGGGTTATTCTTTTATCTTTATCAAAGATATAGTTTTATTAGATATACATACATATTTTATGTTTCATATGTTCTGAAAATTACGTCGCGTCGTTTGAGAATGGAAAATTTATTTATTATACGCATTTATGGCTATATCCTTAATTAAAAATAAAAAAAAAATTGAAGATTATTGTACTAGACCGATAATAATAAATCAGATAGATATTATACAATTTGAATTTATCAATAAAATAAAATTATAATAAAATATATATGCATTTACATTGAATTTAATATTATACTTTCATATTTTTATATAAAACACTATATACATATATATTTATTATATTTAATTATATTATGTATACTATACATTATATTATAATATAGAAGGAAGTATAATAAAATATGAAAAATAAAAAATAAAATACAATGTCAATGGGGGTTCGACAGAATTTTATATCTTAATTGAATAAATTAAATCAGTCAACAATCAATATTATTTATTCTTAAATAATAAATTAATATATAAAATTTAAGTATAATATTTATTGTAAAAAAATATTGAAAGTAAAAGTAATAATTATTATTTATTTGAAAAAAATTTTCAAGACAACGATTTTTAAATATATAACAAAGCGCATATTTAAATATTTAATGAATATAGTAAATTAATTGTATTTTTTTTTTTGTTTTGATCATTAATTTTTAATCGGTTATGCGGCTAAAACAAAGTGAAGGAAATAAGATATTAATGTGCGGCGCGGCGCCAAAAAAAAAAAAATAAAATACTTAAAAATTTTTATTAATCAATATTTTAATGAATTGATAACAGTCTTAAAATTCTATCATAATTTTATTTTTATACAACCAAAAAGGATGTAAAATTTAAAACAGAGATTTTCCCATAAAATTTTTTTTCTTATAATAATTTTTCTTACAAAAATTTTCTGGTACATAAATATTTTTATTACAATTTTTTTTAAATCAATATTTTTATTTTATTTTTTTTTTTTTTGCAAGGATAATAAAGTAATAAAGCTTTAAATTTGAAGTACACGCATCTAAAAATTTCAAAACCCGAATTTTCATTGTCTTTATTTTATGAGTTTTTGGAATTTTTTATAACGATTCCGATGCCGTTTTGAAATATTTACTTAATTTGTTATTATTAATTTTTCTATTTTTTTTATTTAAAGAGAAAAAAAATAAAATTTTCAATGATTTAAAGTGAACTATAAAATCATGAATTAAAAAAATGAGCTTCATTTTGCAGAGGTTCATACAGTTCTGTTGTTAATAAAAGTTCTTCTGACGTTTTATTTATATTTCAACTTTTTTAATTATTCTCCTTAAAACAATTTAAAAGATTTCCACTAAAATCTTAAAAAATTTCCATTCTGAATAAAATTAAAATTATATACACTTCAAAGAAATTAAATTTACTTTAAAAAGGTAGGAGTTATAACAAATAAAAATTATTATATTTTTGACAGCTGCTGACGCGCCATTATACATTGTGAAAAACCAAAATTAAATATTAAAATTATAAATTCGAATATATAATTATTATATTATGTCTTATTACATTGTATGTATAAAAAATAATTATTAGAAGGAAAAAAATTAATTTCTCATTAGAGAGAACATAAATTATATAACCACAAAATTTGAAGAATCGTCAATGAAAATTTCCCACGTAAATATAATAAATTAAAATTTTATTGAACTAGACTAAATATTTACAAATTGAATGATTTTTTCCAGTCATCTAAACATATTACGAAATTTACATGTTTATAATAACTATATTTTGTCTATATTTAATATACATAATTTAAACTTGACCACATTGATCTTATAATACTGTAAGAATTTTTTTTTTGCATTAATGTGTTATGTTGAAATTAATTAGATTTATTATTTATTAAATATTTGCGGTAGAATTTATAATTTAAAACTTAAAATTCTACAAATTCTTAATTTGAAAATGTACAAATTCTTAATTTATTTTATATAAACTAAGATATTGATTTTATATTTCTATGTGCGCTGTTGAGCTGTTGTACATCTTATTTCGTTATGTTGAACTTGAAATTGAAGAATAACAGCTAATAATATTTAGGACACAACATTAAAGTAGACAGAATTTTAATTAACCACAAAGTAAAAATTAAATATGTACTCAATTAAAATTATTCACAATATATAAACAAGTGGATATTGAAAAATTTAAATTATAAGCTCGCCTAAAACTTACAAAAATTGAATTTGAAGATTTTTTTTAATAATTTTCTTTTTTAAAAAGAGAGATTATTATCTTAAGCCTTAAGTTAACAAACCAATATTTGATTGAATAATAGTGGTTATCTGAAGAAAATATAAAATTTATATAATTTCTTCAAAAAAATCATTAAAAAAATTATTATTGATCGCATCAAAAATAAATTCAGATTAATTGTATTATTTGCCATTAAGAATAGGGGGAGCTTTACAAACTCCCCTATTTTATCAAAGACGCCTTTTTATGGAAAACACTTGAACTGACGTATAAAATTAAAAATGTTCAAGAACTATTTTTCTACAAAATTGCAATCAATGACTTGCGCGAGCAGTTCTTGCAGATGACCATTAGACTCTACAGATGAACTTAAAAAAAAAATATCTTTTATAAGCTTTTGCATCTAACCCAAAAAGTAAGCCTTAAAACATAATTATTCATTTTGGAAAATGAATTGAAAATAATAAAAAAAAATTTTTTTTTGTATGACATAAAAAATGAATATCATTTAATTTATGTGGGACATTTGACCAGCCCAATATGTACCAATAAATAAAATTTTTTTTTGAATGAAAAAAATATTGTTGTTTTTATAATTAATACTTAACCTGTTTTTATTACTTAATTTTTTTTTTCTCTGCGTTTAATAACTTCAAGGTGTTATTCTCTACATTCATCATGTTAAATTAAACATTTTTGAACAGCATAAAAAAAATATCATGGATCATTATTTTATAAAATTTAATATTAACTTGAAACAAGTGAATAAGAATTATTTTTAAAAACATAAGCAATATTTTATGTGCATAATAGCATTTGTTAGAGCTTTTAACTTTTAATTAAATTAATTTGTTGGTTTATATTGTTTTATTAGTTTAACTTAAGTGGAAAATTATAAATTTTGCACAAATTTCAGCCTGAGGTGTAGGAATTGAAACCTGAATCGAATCCGGCTCCGGATAAAATCACTATGACAAAGTCAGACAACGAACCAAACTTACTACATAACGTGCAACCAAAAAAAGATTTTACATAATTATGTTAAAAAAAATAAACATGCTGATGATTGGGGAAGGAAAACTTTCATCGGTTTTTGTAATAAACAAATACTAATTTTAGATACTTTTCTGTGAAAAACTTTCTTGGTCAAAAAAACCTGTAAAAAATTCAATAAACAGACATTTAAGGTTCATTTAATGATAGTTATCGAAAATAAAAAAAATTGTTTTTTTTTTTAATTTAAATTTCATGATCAATTTGTCGTTTTTTCGATATTTTTTGCAAGTTTAACGAGTCTAATTATTATATATATATTAACCATACTACTGACTGCAGTGTAAACAAAAATAAGTAATTCAAGTTTATTGACAGAGTTCATTATTATTATATGCTTTATTTTTACCATTCCAAAATAATTTAAGAAAGTTATTATTGCAAACGATCTTCTTAAAAAAATTTAATAATATACATTTGAAGGTTCGGCGGCAAATATTAAACTGGTACTTGTGAAAATTTCTTTAATATATCGAAAACCTTTTTTTTTCTTATCTTATATATCGAATATTCATACTTAAAATTATAACGATTCAAGTTCAAAAACTTAATGTTTCAGGAATTAACGCTTCAGCGATCGAATTGAATTATCCTTGTTATTTTTTCCGATTTGTATTTTAATATTATAATATAATAAAAAATTTGTACGAAAAATATGAAGAAGAAAGGCATTAAGATAAAATTACAATTTGATGATAAATAATTTTTTTTTTATTGAGCAATTCATAGAAAAATTCTGTGTGTATTATCTTTTTTTTTTCGCATAATTTATGCAAAATAAAATTAAATTATTATTTGAGAGGCGTCAAATCCTTAGAATCATATCAATTTTAGAATAGTTTTTTTTTCCCAAATTTCAAATTGAAAAATTTATTTCATTAAAAAATAAAAAAAATAAAAATTTCTTTCTTTACAAAACTCAAAAAACATTCGGACCCTCTTCAAAGTACTATATTGATTTTGCTAGCTTAATTTTTAGTTGTTCTGGTTTTATCCTTATGAGTTGGAATGTTTCGTATATACAACAAACTAAAATTTTGAAATATTTCTTATTAAACTTGAATACCTTTCAGGGATTGAGATTAGGTTTCGAATTCATAGTAAACATCATTAATGATTATAATTCCTTATATTGTAATAATTTTTAAGAAACCATGGACCTAGGAAAAGCCAGGAAATCCCATAGTCCAAAATTAATTCAAAAATTCTAAACCTTTTAAAAAATACAAAAATTCTGCCAACTCTGAAAAAAATCTGATTCTATTCTGAAGAAAAAATATGAAAATAACACAACAATATAATCTAGATTAATTGAAGGGAATATAAAATAGTCCTGCAAACTGTAGATAACCACATTAATTTTTAAAAAGGATGTAGGAAAAGTATTTTTTTTTATTTTTGAATTGAATATTTTTGTTTTTATTTTTATTTTTTATTCTTTTTCAACATTTTTGCAGAAAAACAAAATATTTTGTATTTTTGTATTTATATAAACATAAAATGTAAATTTTGGCAAAACAAGAAATAAATATTAAGCAACTGGTCCAGATTATTATATTATTTATTTTATTTTATTTTTTTATATTTTTATCTATACTCTCTTCTAGGTAATTTATTTTGAAATGATTTTAGAAAATCCTTAAAGGTCAAGTGGAAAATTATTAACAAAAATTCAAGGGGTCAAGAAGATTTAGAAAATTAAATGATATTGTGCCAAAAAATTTAATTTTCCTATATGTCTGTTGAAATTTAATGATAAAATTAATTTACATAAATAATTTTTTGGTTTTGTTTTTAAAATTTAGCTGTAGGAAATAATATAAAAATTTCATTGAGAATTTTATTTAACGTTTTTAAACTAAACACGGATTTTTTTATTGATAAAAGGACAAAATATAAGTAAAATAAAATTTTAAAGAAAATATTTGGTTATTTAATTTAAATTATATTTTAGAAACAATTTTAAGCTCAATCTTATGGATTCGGCGGGGCGTGATTAATGCACTTAGAAATTCTCTGTTTCTATGTTTCATGGATCATTAACACAACATTAACAAAATGATTCCACTATAATTGTATATACGGCTTTTAACGTGAAAGATTTTTAACATAAAGATGATCGAATATCGGTTGTTAATAAAAAAAAAATTCATGAAATAATAAATTGGGATGAGAGTGCGAATTAAGCGTGTGCAATATATTAATAAAAATAAATTAAATTACATATAAAACTTGTAAAACAACAAATTTATGCGAAAACAAAAAAAAAAAAAAAAAAAAAAAAACTTGCTCTCCGCGATAATAAAACATTGTTATATTTATATGACAATATAATTATTGTTGTTGCTGCTGGATTTCACATTTAACATTGGCAGCACATTAAATTATGAAGAAATTAAAGATATTCGTCCAGGTGGACTACCTCGAATTTTCTGTATATAAATACATGAAAAAATTCTATAAATTTTATCAGTTTTACTTCTGAAACAAATAAGTTGACACATTAAATTTTCTTATTATTAATTTTTAAATTTTATTTTTAACTCATAATGTTCAAATTGGTAAGCAAAAAAAAATTGAAGTTCTTAGTCTACTATCCTTTTGATGTAATTTTGGTGGATTATAAAGAAGCCTTGTTTGCATTATGCTTATTTTCATCTATCTGCTAATGGAATAGCTGAGCGAATAAAATAACATGTTGAAAAATTTAAGCTGCTGATGGAAATTAGCATAACGTACACTGGATTAAAAGGATCAGGGATTAAAATGTTCACCGTTTACTTGTTCATTGAAGAAAAAATTATTCATTTTTTCAACCAGTCTGAAAGAATCGATCAATTATTAAACCAAATCCGACTATTCGTTGTTGCGAAAAAGGATTCAATTGATTCAGCACTTTATTTGCTTTGGTCGATTCAACCAATTTTAGTTTAAATTTCAAGTGAAATTTTTTTTTTTTTTTGATATTTTAGTTCGTATTCGCTTGCATTTTGGCCGCAGCTACAGCTGCTCCAGGAGTTGCAGTAGTTCATCATGCTCCGGCAATAGTTCATCATGCACCTGCAGTAGTTGCACATCCAGTTGCTGTTGCACATCACCCGGTAGCTGTAAGTCATTCATCATCACATGTTGTTCATCATGCACCCGTAGTTAAGGCTGTACCTGTTGTGCATGCCGTACATGCTGCTCCAATTGTGCACGCCCCAATTGTGCATGCAGTTCCAGTTGTCAAGCATTCAGTTGTTGCAGTTCATCATTAAACCATTTCAAATTTCAATTTAAGACTATTATAAAGTAATGTGATTTAAAATGAACTTTATGTTAAGCTCTCTATATACATTATTCAACATTTCTTCCCACATACTTTTTTGTACACTACAAATGCTGTAATTTCCTTATTTTGTAAATATTTCATTTATATAATATGCAATCCTTATGATTTTGATCAAAAACAAAACTTTTTTTTAATAAAAAATTAATCTGTCAGATTTTCTGAAACATTTTGTTTGCAATTTTGAATGTCAATTTGTCATTTATAAAAAGAAATGAATTAATCCATCATAGATATTTTCAAATTAATTTGGTTATGAATTTAGAAAATTTTATATTTTCTTTCATTTTTCTGTTACTTTTCTTCCAGTTTTAATAATTTTCCACATCGGTTTAGTTTAAATGTAATCTTAATTTGGTCAATGTAAATTTACGAAAATTAAATCTGGTATGTATATTCAGTCATCAATAAACAGAGGTTGACGACTAAAAATATAATTTAAAAAAAAATTGTGTTGAGAACAGAAAATTTATATTGAAAAATGATACTATGCTACTGCTAATATTTAAATTACGAAAGATAATACAAAAGTTCTATCTAAAATTACCTACAAACCACAAACATTTGTTAAAGAATATCAAAAATCTTATTTAAATGTTTCTCAAAAATACACAATTAGTTTCTATCCGAAAATCTGCAATGATTTAAAACCACGATTACCATTAATTTTACCCTTCATTCAACAATGTAATATAAATAAAAAGTTTAAGTATAAAATCTGTGCGAAGTTTACTAGTTTAAAAAATAATGAAATTGTGAATCATATGTCAAATTAAAGTTTCAGCTACTATTACCTCACTATTGATAAATTTATTAGTTTCGGCTGCTGATTCACTAGGATTGAAACGAAAAATAAATTCACTTCACAGTGCCACACATCATCGAAATAGAATTGATCATTCTTCAATCTGGCAGCCCTGACAAGGAATTATTAATGAAAACTGAATTGACTTTTTGTTTGTAAGTTCACTCGTGATGAATCATCGCATCGTTCAACTTTTTTCATTGCTACTCAGGAAAAATGACTTTCGATGAATATTTTTTACGTAGTTCACTTGTTGTTCGCTTTAGGCTTTTCTTTGAGTAGGTAAATTTTTATTTATGATTGTTTATATTATTTTTACTCTAACGAATGAACAAAATTTTGAAACATTTGAATTAAAATTTTTCATACAAAACCTTACTAATCTATTATAATTACTTATTATTATTCAAGATGTTCTACTTTTATTTTGAATAGTCGGAAACGAAAGTAATTCTAATATCTGAAATTAAATATTAAAATTATAAGATCAAGTACATAATGTATTAAATATCAAAAACATAATATTCTAAAATTTTCACTTTTAATGCAAAAGTCAAAGTATATAAATGTTAAATGCATTTCTATCTTGTCAGTTATAAGTTCAATTCGAAACAATTTGTGTTCAATTATTGCTTTTCGTCTTTAAGTATATTAAAAATGTATAAATTGGTAAGAATAATTTTTATAGTAAATACTTATTAGAAGGTTCTATTTTTTATTGAATTTGTCCTTGAATTTTTTTTTCGGGCTCAGAATTATTGACCACCAGGTCTTACATTATTTTATGCTAAGGCTGAACCTTACAAAAGTTAATTTGAGAAACGTTGGCATAAAATAATTTTGTCTATCGCAAAACTTCTCACGATCTGGCTACAGTGAGTTGAATTAGTTTGAATAGTTTTTTAACTTTTTTTTATTCTTAGTTTATTGTTGTTGCTTGCGTTTTCGGTGTAACAGCAGCTGCACCTCAAGTGCTAGTGACGCCTGCTGGAACTTCAGTTCTACATCCAGCTCCAATAGCAACGGCACATTATATTCAGCATGTACCAATTAAAACAACAATTGTCAAAACTGTTCCAGTTGTTAAAACTATTTCAGTTGCCGCTGCTCCAATAACATTAACACATCATTCAATTGGACATCCTGCAATTATTACAGCTCCAGCTGCTGTATTACATCACAATTAATAGTACAAACATGCTAATATGTTTGTGCTTCTTATGAACGAAAATACATATTAAAGTTCTAATAAAATTGATTGTATCAAAAAATATCAAGTGATTTTTTTAATTTTGCCATGAAATTTAATTAAAAATTATCAAATATTAATCTACAGTATAAGCTTACAGAAATAAAAAATATAGAAATTACCTCACAAATAAGGATGGAATGCCTTTTCAGCAATTCAATTTAAAATACTTTCATTTTCGGTGGAAAACTGGCATAAAACTGTAAGAACAACTTCCATAAAACTAGTACGAAATTTTTGCTAAAACTTTTTCTAAAAAACTAATGCATCTATTTCAAAAAATTGTGGATAAAGTTAATTAAAAATTCTGTTTAATTTTACTTCAAAAAAATTATTAAATGAATATGAAAACTATAAAACACTAAAAAAAAACGATAAGGATAACTTTTACATAAAGTTCTATTTTCATATTATTTACATATTGTAAGCTACTACATTAGTCTGTCATTTACATAAAACATATGTATATACATAATATAATATCCACAGTCATATAAAATTTAAGTTTTAAACGAATCAATTTTTGATTGTGCAAATATGGTGTCATTTTGAAATAAAATCAATACCATAATATGTATATAATAGTTAAAAGTATTTGCTTTTTATTGTTATTTTCCAAGAAAATTATGATAAAATGAAAGATGAAATTTATTTTCTATTGTGACGGGTAGTTCTAGACTAATATTGTAGACCAGTGGTTCTTAACCTTTTTAGCTACCGGCACCCCTAAAATTTTCAAACAATATTCTCGCACCCCTTACCAGAAATTATTGAGTTATATAAATTAAAAAACAAACATTATGCAAAACATATATTTTAAACAAAAATAAATTTTTTAATAAAACACTAAAAAAAAATTAAACTTCTATCTATTATTGCTATATTTTAGCTTACCTTTTGAATTTGACTTTAATGTACCAAATTATATTCTAATAATTAGAATATAAATATTCAACTAAACTTGTAAAATTAACTTGTATTAATTGTTTTATTATTAATATTTAACTTTTAATATTCAACACAAAAATTCAAACTTGTAATAATCAACACTAAAATTCAATTATTTTTAAATCTTTATTCAATGTAATGTTCGAAACAGTATTTATATTTCTAAGAATAATCGCAACAATCAACTAAAATTTCGAGGAAATATAAAAATCACTATAGAAACGCATTTGAATTTTTGTAATTGTAGAAAAAATACAAAAATTAATTTGTTTCTATGGTTTATAATTTACAAACATATTTAAAAAATGTTTTGTGAATAAAAAATTTACTAACCAAAATGAATTTCTAAGATTAGTTTTTTATTTTGCTAGCTACACGTGAATTTGTAAAATTACAATTTCGCACCCCCAAATATTCAAGCTCGCACCCCTAAGGGGTGCGTGCACCACCGATTAAGAACCACTGTTGTAGACATTCTCAAATCAAATTTTATTTTATAGTTACACTGAAACTTACTTTACTGAGAATGAATGGAAAAAACCAATAAAATATTGTAGCATTTGAACCGAATTGGCTTTTTCAAGGAAACCTTAGAAACCGGTTTTGAAATGTAGTTATATTCCGAAAAAAATTTGAAACGTTTGACCCTAATCGGCTACTTTTCAAGACTGGACACACAAAAAACAGTGTTTTGATATTAATGTAAGTTCTGCACTACTTTGTGAAACCGGGTTTATCTTAACTAGTATGATTAATAAAAAAAATACCAATATTTGAGTTTTTCTACAAAGATTAATTATGCTTTTCAAATGTGTGGTTTAAGCAAAATGAGAAATTGAAAAAAAAAATTAATTCCTACTGTACTCTACTCATAATATCTTTATCTTTTTTTTTTGCCAGAATGACCCAAAATAATCGAATAGAATCTTGAAAATTAAATTGCTGGCTGTTATGTAATTTTATACTTAAAAAAAAAAAAAATAAGATAGATTTTATTTGTACATAGTAGCTATATACAACATCAATAATGAGCATTGAAAAAATATCAAATTTCAAAAAATAAAATATTACAATTTTTTTTTGTTTATTTGCAATTGAGAAATGGAAAAAACTTTGATTGTCAAAAACTTTTTTACTCATTCTAAATTACATTTTCTTATATAATGAAAAATTTTAGATAGAAAATACTTAAGATACTTTTATACAAGAGTAGTTAGTTATAGTTCTTCACTTACAATTTTCACTTTTGTGAAGAGAAAGAACTTAAAAAATTAGTTAAAAGTTTACAATAAACATAACTAACATAATGATTGGCGCGATTTTTGGATAATATATTATTGGTTTTATTGGTTTATTAAAAAATCTTAGAGTGTAGGAGGAAAACATTTTTTTGTGATCGATCAGTTGATATTAGGTTGCATATATACTATAGTCTTGTGTGCAGGTTTCAGTGAAACCTTTCGATTCGAGAGTAGTTTTTCGAGTATACAAAATATTTATTTCAAGTGTACAGTCTATTTAAAAACTGCGAATTCTTAAGAAATTAAAAATTATATGCAACTTTTATCGATTTTACTCTTTTTTGGTTGCAATTTTTTGGAATCTCCTGAAAATCATATAAAAATAAAAAACTATATAAACCGTAATATTAAATTAATAAAGATTTGTTTTGAATTTTTAACTGAGTTTTTTAATAAGTATATATCGTATAGTATTTAATAATATTTTATTACATTTTTTAATGATATGTGGCTATATGCTATACGCAAACAAAATTAAAAAGAACATTAAATTTTTAGGTAATTTATTTAATGTATGTTTGCAAGTCTCGTGATCAATAAATCTATAAATTTTAATGTTTTTATAATTAAATAAAAATTTTTTAATTTTATTACATGTAATAAAACTAGCATAAATTTATTTACAAAATTTGTTTTATATTAATTTAATAATCAATCGTTATAATAATATTTATGATGTTCGATTTTTACAAATCATAAATTTATTAATTAGGTACATTATGTATAATACTTAAAACTTTAATATTTAAAGAAAATTCAGTGCTTTAAAGTTTTTATTACAGCTCAATAATTTGGTTAAGGAATCGTGAAATTATTATTCATTTCTATTAAATATACATAATAATGATGTATAGCTCTCGAATCGTGTGCCAAAATTATATAAATTTTATTAATGCTATTCAAATATATACAATTCCACATATGTTTAATTTTTTTTTTTTAATTAATAAATATTGCGAGCGATTTATTTGCAATTAGTAAACAACAATAAAGAATGATAAATATTTGATTGAACGCTTGTTTTTATTCAAAACTGTTAACAAAAAAGCGATTTTTATAATTTTTAATTAAATAAGATCTATTTTATAAATGAAGTAGTTATTTTTGGATAGTAAATTAACAAAAATTTTAAAATCGTTGTATAGGTTCCCAGATAGAAATGTTGACCCTTGCGCATAACACAAAAAACTTCGTAACGATGCAATTCCCCAATCGACCTTAACACAATAATTCATTTCACAATTCACAATTAAACATTTTTAAAGGTATAAAATTGTTTTCATCTAAGTTTTAGATTTTGATTTCTTCATAATATGTGATGGTTATTTTTAGTATCATGCAATATTAGTTGCACAATACAATAACATAACACATCACAAAAATTAACTTTTTGATCTATGACCCATTAGAAATTTATTTCTTAAAATACCAATAATATTTAACGAAAAAGTTAATAATGTTTTATCATTTGTCTTGATCTTAATTTATTAATTAAATTATTTAACATGCAATTAACTTTTATATATAATGAACACGAATATATTTTTTTATATTTTGTAATAATTTTGACCAATTGTTTATTTAATATAATAGAAGCATTAAATTTTCTATCCGGCTAAAATAAAATAAATTAAATACTATAAATAGAAATGCATTAAAATGTTGAAAAAATTCTATGTTAAAGTTCTCAAAACCATATATAAGACAGAAATTAGACTGAAAAATTAGATTATTATTTTCTTCTATCTAGAAAAAAAATATTTAAATTAGAATTCACGAAAATTAAAATTTTGAAAGTAATTCTTGGTACATGAATACAATAAATACAAGTATAGTGAACATATGTGAATTTATATGTCAGTAAAATTCAAGTACAATTATTAAAATCGCAGGGATAAAAAAGTGATATATATATTACAAATTATTTTATAATATTTCAAATCAAATTCCCATGAATAATTATGTTTTCAGGCTAGACATCAATAAAAAAAAAAAAAAACTTTGTCCTAACATCACGTTTTATTAGCATAAATAAATCTTGAAAAAAAAAAAACAAAAAACAAATACTTCAATAAAAAAATAAACAAATTGCAACAATTTTCTTATGCAAATTAATGTTTATATATATGTAAATAAAAAGAGAATCAAATTTTATGCTCAAATCTACGTATAATAATATTTTATTAATAATTTATAAGCTTTCAAGCTTCAACATTTTATTATTGATTTTTTTTATGTTCAATTGAAAATTTAACACCATTAAATGCTTTTTTTATCCCACTCTATTTCAAAGCTGGCTGAGTTAATAAAAAATAAAAAATTTAATAACATTAAAAATGTTAATTTTTATTTATTTTTTTTAATTCCTATACTCATAAATTCTAAAAAGAAAAAAAATTAAATAAAATCATTATAAATTAATTATACATAATATTTAATATTAATGTGTATGTTGTTTTTTTTTTTTTATTTTAGAGAAAAAGAAACTCTGAACAAATTGTCTTTTTCAATTGGTGGTGCAAAAAAAAAAAATTAAAAAAAAAATTTATATAAATACAACATAAAACATTGTAAAAATTATCAGTTTTAATTCTGAACTTATACAATAATCAATAATTTATTAATTATTAAATATAAATTTTTATATATAAAATTCAAAATATGTTCAAATTGGTAAGGACATTTTTGTTTGAGAAAAAAAAAAAAAAAAAAATTGTAATTAATATTAGCGGGAAAATTATAATTATAAAGTAATCGAGTTACCGAGCTCGTTCACTGAAAAAAAAAAAAAAAAACAGATTAATTAATAAAATTTTTAAAGACATATTTTAAAAACATTAAAAAAACTTAAAGTGAACTCCCTAAACCAAAATTGGCTAAAACCTAATATATAAAAATAGAATGAGAAAGTAGATTTATAGCCACAAAGATATATGTAGTTTAAAATATCAAACTAGGTTCCCATTGGAATCCTATAGGTAGCTAGGCTAGATCTTTACGATTGATCTAGTTTATTAAACCTAATTAATCAAGTCTAGTTTCAATAATTGAGATCTAGCAAGGAGAAATAGATAATAATGGCAGAAGTTTATTTTAAATCTATATTCATTATTGTAATCTAGTTCACCAAAATAACTGGGTTATAAATGATTTGAGATAGATTCTATTTTAGATCCCTATCTAAATAATTTGTAAATTTTTACCTAGAAATCTATAGATTTTGAGAACTGGATATTTATGTGAACTACCTTTTGAAACTAAAAAACTATTTCAAATAATCGAATTTCCCAGCTAAAAACATGTAACTCGGAAATAATTAGAGATTTTGGTTTAGAGAGCACGGTTCAATAATAAATAATTGTTTTAAATATGAAGTTATTTTAAACTCCAGTTACAGTCTTCGCAGGTTCTTCTTCCACCCAATAATTGTAGTCTCTCAATTTTTTTTCAAATTTCCCAAAAATTAAAATTCAATAAATATTTAATATCAAACATTGTTTTTCTTCTTAGGGTATTAAAAATAATTTTTCTGATGCCATAAAAATTAAATACATATACTAATAATTTTTATTTACTTTTTTAATGAATCATAAATAATTGATTGACTCGTCTTCGTCGTTGTACATATTTTAATATTTAAAAATTAATACAAAAATACAGAAAAATAAAAAAATTAATTTAACATCGTACGTAATTTTTGTTTTCAATTGAAAATATTATTATTATATCCTTTTAATATCCTTTTTTCAATAAATTTGAACAAGGATTCGTTAATTTATCGCAAAATTACGTGTAAAAATAATTCAAATTGTAAATTGTTTTTATATTCTTTACATTTTTGTCATCTTCTTCTGCTCAATTCAATTTTTCATCCACCAAATTTAACATTCGATTAATTTTTAATTGAAAAAAAAAATTTTTAGTGTATTGTAGCCGCTATCTTAGCAATTGTTTCTGCTGCTCCAGCACCCGGTGTTATACTTGGACATCCAGCAGTTGCTGTTCATCATGCACCAGCGGTTATTGCTCATCATCCGGTTGCCGTCAGTCATTCATCTTCACATGTTGTCCATCATGCACCAATTGTAAAAGCTGTACCAATTGTTCATGCTGCTCCAGTCTATAAGACAGTTGTCGCTGCACCAATTGTTCATCATGCCCCATTAATACATCATGGTCCAATTGTTCATCATGCACCATTGTTACATCATGCACCACTTGTACATCATCCAGTTCTTTTACATTAGGCTTTTCAATTATATCTTACTATATATATATATCACAATTTTCGTATCTTCTAATCTAGGGACCAAAAATATAGTATTTTTGCATGAATCCACAAAATGAGAATATTATATAAAAATTTTTAATTTAATGTCAATTCGTCTACTGTCGATATGCCATTTTTCTCATGAATTATGTCTTTTGTATGTTTTTTTTTTTCTTTATAAGCAATAATGTAGAAAATTTTTGAAAAAATAAAAAAAAAAAATAAGGATTTTAATTAACCATTTTGTCAATTTTTCAAGATTTCCAGATCTAATCGTAGTGATTATTTTCGTCATCGAACTTTATAAGGATTGAATAAATTTAATATTTTATAGTGGTCAAAAAAATGTATATACTTATGTAATACAATAATTTTTAAACCTTATATAACATTAACTAAATTTGAAATAAAACCTACACACACACATTAATGATTATCTTGCACAGATTATTATTCAACAAACAACGAAACTAAATTTAATTATATTTATTTAAATTTGAATATTATGCTCTTCAGACATCAGAGAGTTTTTTTTTTTTGGCGTAAAAAATTATCACAAAAACTGATGTTAAGAAAAAAAATAAAAGGAATAAAACGGATGTTTTTCAAACATTAAAAATATTTACGATAAAAATCTTAAATTTTTTTTTTTTAATACAAAAATTAGTTTGACCGTGAAATTCTACTCTTTTGTTGTTGCTGTTGTTGTTGTTGTATCCCAAAAAGGATCAGATTTTTATTTTCCGAAAATAAACATTTCCTTTATTATAAGGTTTTTTGATATTTAATTATTTCAAAAGCCCTGTTGTTGTAGTAAAGATAATACTTTCATTTCATATATTCTGGTTGCTTTACATAACAAATTAAATTTTTTTTTTCTTTTGACTTTTGTTAATTTTTCAGAATTTATTTAAAATTGTTGTTAACGTTTTTTTTTTTTGTTACATAGTTATATTTTATCAAAAGGATTAAGCAAAACAAATCAAATTTCTTTAAAGAAAATTGCGCGCGAAAAATAATATGTTCAGATAATATATATTTCCCGTATGAATCCTATAATGAACTTGAAAGTAAAACAAATCATGGGAATTTGATATCATGGGAATTTCAGCACGTATCGTCTACTTAAAGAGCTTACTTTCAAGCATGTCCTTTTCTCTGATTACACATGGTCTTGTATTGTTATTCAAATTATTTTCCATTCAAGGTTACAGACATTTTATAAATTTCTTTTGTAAAGTGAAAAAGAAATTAAATTTAGGCATTCAATTCAAAAAAAATAAATAAAAAAAATTAAAATTTGATGAAATTTACATCGCAAACGATCTTATTTAACTTTAATGAAATTTCTAAAATTGAATTATTGTTTTGAGAGTTGAACGAGTGCGAAAAAAAAAAAAACGAAAAAAAACAAATAAAGAAAACGAAAAAATGTAATCGAAATTAAATATTTATTTATTTTTCAGGTTAGGTATGTATATAAGAAAATGTATCTGAAAACCATAAAAATTAATAAAATTGACCTAAATTTAAAAATAAAAAAAAAATTTATTATAAATAAGGAATCTTTAAAAATGAAATTAAAATTAATTTTTTATTAAATTTTTTAACATTTATAAAGAATTTCTGATAGAACTTTTGTCTCAATTTATCAATTTTATAAATCGATTTATAGCAAAAGCTCTTACTAAATGCACTAAAAATTTGTTAAATAATAACTAAATTAAAAAAAAAACCGCCAAAAGTTAAAAAAATATCTTTCACTATAAAAGTTATTGTTAAGAAGCCTGTCTAAATATTTAAACTATTCGTGTCTAATGATTAAACTTTTGGAGCTTACCAATCTTGATTGTTTTTACTCTTTTTTTCTAATATTTAATATCAAATATTTTTTCTATCGATTAAACCTATAACCATAATCGTAACACATGTAACTACTTATCCACACATATATTTTAACTTGTTTTAACTCTTACATAGTTTATTTCTCAATATAAAAAAGGGCTTTTATCCAATATGTCACAATTTATTCCGTGTCCAAAATAATTGGAACCTTTTTTTTTTGTTGCTCTCTCTTTTGCTATAAATGATATTTTATAAAAACAGCACTTTAAAAAGAATACACATATTTCTTTGATGCTGTCATTAAAACAAAAACAATTAATATATTATATAGGTATATATGTACTCAATAGTAATAGAAAGCAAAACTTTAAAAAATCTTTCCATTAACATGAAACAAAAATAAATACATAAAAATAGATTTATGTATTAAAAGAATGAAAAAAAAATCAAATTCAGAATACTATCAAAATTGAAACAAAAAAAAATGTTTTTCAATTTTCCGCTCTTTGTGTTTTCTTTTTGATATAATGATTCTTCTGTTACACCAATATCACCGGTGGTGTAGCAAAATGTATAAAGTGAAAGACTCTTTTATTTATCTATATAAATAAATATACGTATAATTTACATTGAACTTGAACTTTTATTTCATTCAAATGCGACAAAATACAAAAAATAACAAAATAATCATAAAATGGTAAAAAAAAAAATAAAAATAAAAAAAAAAATTAACGAGCATAAAAATAATAACGCTTATTCAGATAAATAACAGCGTTGTGTTTTCCAAAGTAAAGACCCTTTTAATACTCTGGAGAATTAACAAAGGACGAATTGAAAATTCAAAAATTATTTCTTTAATTTTTTTTTTTTTATGTTTTTCCATCCTTTGAAACGCTTCATCATCGGTCAAATTTTGAATATCAAGTTTTGGCAATCCTTTGAGATAAAATTATTCCTCCCGAACGAAGAACCTAACATTGACATTGATTTTTGTCAAGTAAAATATTTCAAAATAACTTTAAACTTCTTGAAGAAAAAGAAAAGCGGTATTGCAGTTTTGTGGTGCAATGAGTAACATTTTTATTATCATAGTTCAAAGGTTGTTTACAAAATTTAAGGAAAATATAGATAAAAATATTCATTTCACCGAGTTGCATTTTCTTTTTACATCTTCTTCACAAAGATTATTTATCTTTTTTGTCAATTGCAATAAAATGAATATATATATAGTACTATACAAGTTTGCATAACAAAAAAATTCTGATTATTTATCCTGATTGTATATACTGTGTTTTTGGAAATACATACATATATAAGATGAAATAAGTTGGGTTGAAAATGATGATAGCAAAATAAAATATGTTTTGTTATTAAACTGAACTTCACTTTCAACGACAAAAAGGTTATAATTTCAAAAATTATGTATTTAGGTAACTTACATTTTTTTCAGCTGCATAATACATACCGAGTTATCCATTTAAGTTTTAAAACAAAGTTTTGCGACACAATATATTTTTGTACAGAGATGATGAGTATTAGTTTTTAATTTCACTCATCCAATGAATTTTTTGTCATTAAATTAAAGATAAATTGTAGCAAATGAATTCAAAAGGATATGCATAATAAATTGGGGTGAAAAAAATAATTCAACATAACTTTGTGTTAAAATGTTGCAAAATTGTAACTTGTAAAATTGTATATGGAAAATTTTTACTTTTTATATTAAATTGGATGATTAATTTTTATTTCACATGATGGACGCGCTAAGAAATTAATTTTCCATAAATTAACAGAAAATAAGAAGTCAATCGCATTGAAAATTTCAAATTGTCTTCTAGTTTCATAATTTTCTACACAACACTTGTCATCATCTTACACCGAAAAGATAAATTGTCTTGTCAGTACTTACTTTAAAATCATAAGATTTTGGGTAATCACTTTGAACATGTTCCTTTTTTCAAATTGATTTCAAAATTTCTTTGTTGTTATGTTTGTGCTAAATACTATAATGTACAAATGTTATTATGTAAATATACCACCATTGATTTAGAATACTAAGACTATTTTGTTTGTATTACATTATTACTTAATACTTACATATGTAAATACATATCATGTTTGTACAATGCAATTTATAAATATAATAATAATAAATCATTTAAGTTAAACAGACAAAAAAAAATTACTAAGGTGTCACCGCTTAAATTCATATTAAAATATACATGATCCACATTTCTCAAATTTATTGTCATAAGTACTTAATGATGACAGAAATGAAAAATTATCATTGAAGGTCAATTTTATATTTGTCTCTATATACTAAAATTTTTTAATTAATATCTCGACTATAAAAATAAAAAAATTTTCCATTAGCAACATGAATTGGAATAAATTTTATTTTGTAAATGAAATAGAAGAAAAAGTTTAAAAATATATTTTTGTCTTTTTTGTTTAACATTTATTTAACATTTTGTCACTTTTTCAATAATTATGTACCCATATCAGGATATACTTAAATTGTATACATAAGTATATATTTTATTATTTTTTATTGATGTTTCTTGAACCTTTTCTAATGTTTTCATAGACAAAAACAAAATTAATTGAAAAAAAAAAAATAAATTATATAAATAAAATAGAAAATAAATAAATATATAAATATAAATATTTCTTTATATACACATAATATAATATGTTACCAAAATCGTAAAAAATAAAAATAATAACTGAAAAAAAAAATAACAATCTTTAAGGATATGTCCGTTCATGTCCAATTTTATAATCAACGACATTTTTCTATAATCTTATTTCAATTTTTCTATAATTTATATAAATTTGTATCGAATGTTTAGAAAATATTTCTATAATAATCAAAATCTTTTGTTGGACAAATTTATTACTTATGTTTACTCTGGTTTCTACTAGAATTATTCAATTAAAGTTGAATGACGATAAAACGATTATAAAAATCTAATTTATCGATATTTAATTTCAAGGACTTAACCTTGAAAATATAAATCATAGATACTTAATAAAATTTGACAAAAATATATTAAAGGTCCTTAATTTCCTAAATATTTTATATTATTTTATATTATATGACTGTATATATTTTATTAAGATAATTTAATTCATAAATTGACAATAAATTTGTTATCAGTCTTATGTTAACTTTATTTATATATATATATATATAGATTCATTAAAGAAGCCTTCTCAATAAATCATTAAACAAAAAATGGTGTTGTAGGTATTTATTATTCATTAAGAAAATTTAGTAGAAAAAAAAGGTTATTTTTTTTTATTAAAATTATATACCCTAGATACATTTAAGTACACATTTTTAAAATTTATATATATAGACGAATCAATATTTATAAAAGATAGTTGGAATATTTTGTCGTTAGATGGCTAATGGCAAAAATTGTATAAAAATCTTTAAGTTAACTACCGCGAACGCGATTCACACATAATTTTCATCCCTGACTATGGAAGACATCGTCCTGTTTCCTATCTTGTGTCATTCAATAAAAACCGAAAACTGAATAAATTGACTATGCGCACGCATAAAATGCAAAAAAAAAAAAAGAAATAAAACTAAAAATATATCTAATATCTATTTTACTATTTTGCTTGGAAATTTTTTTACTTAATGTAGTGTAAATTTTTAAAGATTTTGCTCTTATAACATTTCATTTTTATATGTCTTTTATTTATACGTTTTTTTATTTTCATTTTTTTTACAATAGTTTTAATTGCTTCTCAGTTGACATTTTTCTGTATATATAATAACACTGAATATAGAAGAATTTTTCTCAATACACGTGTCAACTTACTTGTTTTGTTGACAAAATTAATGTTCTGATTTATGGCAAAAAACCAAAAAAAAAAAAAATAATAATAATAAAAAATAAATAATAATAAAAAAAGAATAATATTATACATATATGTACATAGTACATATATCTATATATATATGTTTCCATTGCCCTTGAAAATAAGGATTTCCTTTATTCTCAATTAAATATTTAAGGAAAAAAAATTTTTTGTGATACACGTAGAATCCGTATATAATGTTTACATAAGAAAATCGTTACTTGAATTGAAAATTTTCAATATCAATGACATATTTGTTTTTTTTTTTTACTATTAAGTCAAATATTTACAAACATATTTTCATCGAATCACAAAAACATTTATAACCTTCAGAAAAATCCAAAATCAAAAAAAAATTTTTTTTTTTTCTTCTTAAATAATTTATAAATTATAACATAAAAATGAAGATGACGTGATTAAATTTAAAAAAAAAAAATTGATTTAACTAAATTTTTATCGAATAATAAAAATTTATTACAATTAATGTTTTTTTTTTGGCAATAGACTTTATATGCTTGATTTTACTTTCATCTGGTGTTTGTACATACCAAGTAGAAAATCAGATAAAACCTTCAAAAAAATTAAGGTTATTACATGAAAATCATATTTAGAGTATTTAGACGCTCGAATTATGACCCCTTATCCTATAGAATATTTTCGATACAGGACTTCAGTTTAAATTTCGAACTTAAACTAGATAATTTGACTTTAATTATGTGCACATGTATATATGCTGTATGTATGTGTCATATTAAACAAAAATTACTATTTTTTTTAAATTTAAGATATGAATTATGGTTTCATGAATTTGATCGATTTCAAATGGAATAATAATAATAAAAAAAAAAATATCGTAATATGGCCAGACCTGATTTAAATTATTTTTCATACTTTTTTTTTTTTATTTTTTAATTTATCTCAAGAGTTTTGCATTAAATTAATCAAAATTTATTTTTCTTATGGTTATAGGTATACATGTATATAATAATTTATATCCATCAGAAATTAAAAATAATATTTCATATTCATTTATTTTATTTTTTTTTTGCTCTGGTGTTTATTTTAAAAATTGCACACCATAAAAATTAATATATAGATGTTGTACCTTATATATAGTATACCTACATATATATTTTTTATTTTAATAATAAAAAAAATATTTTTTTTTTTTTTTTTTTGCATCATCATTATTCAAATCAGAATTATGATGGTATTATATACACAATATATAACTTTTACCAATTTTGATTATTTTCTTTTTTTTTTGTAATTTTTATATTTTAGTAGGTATAATGGGTGAAAATAATTACAAAATTCTATGAAAAAGCATGATCTTATTTATTGTAAGACATATTATGTATACTATGCATTCATTATATATATACTGCATACTAGATGCGGTATACATAAGAAGAACAGATATCAGAATAATAGTGTCTATTGTTGATACTTGATGTATATATGCATATTTTTATGTTAAAATATAGGAACTAAACTCATTAATTTTATTTGTATAAATTTTATGAGCGCTAAGAAGTTTATTTTATTCGATTTTTTTTCTGGTACAAAATTGGAAAAGAGATATTTTGTACATTTTACAACATATTTTGAAAAAAGGATTATTATTTATAAAGAACCTGTAGTAAGAATTCACAATAGATTAAATAATTAACTTTGTGTTAAACTTAAATAATTTCAAGTATTTCTGTTCGATTGAAGTATTTTGCTTAACACGATTTCGTTAATTTTGTGGGTTCGTGGTGTCACAACTTAGTAGTATTTTTATGGTGATTTGTGATGTTTTGTGTTTAGTAAATTTTCATTTTAAAATTATAATTCCAGATACAGATATCATCCCAGATATCAGATACAATTATCTCTCCGATAATCATAATGTAGTTTTTATTTAGTTCTGATTATATCTTGGTATGTACTTTAATTTCAGACTACAAAATTATTTTTTTCTTTCAATCTTTTATTTTATTTATATTTATGTGTTTATCACGGCGAATATACGTTAGTGTTATAGTTTAATAATGCAATAGACAGTGCAATATTAAAAAAAAAACCTAAATTTATTATGTTAAAAGGTTTCCAAAAACAATTTCAGATTATTTTATAATAATTTAAAATTTTGCAAAAAAAAAAAAAAATTATAATAATAATAATTTTATTACACATTTTTCACATCATTATAAACATAGAATTGTGAACATAAAAGCTCTGCCACCTATTTTATATGCAATTGCATGAATTCATAAAATTGTATAAAATCTCGAATAAAAAAAATTAAATAAATAATAATAACAAAACCCTGACCTTCATTGCTATTAATTTTCTGAAAAGAAGAAAACTTTTTGGTTTTTCATTTCACAAAAAAAGTATGTATTTATTAAAAAGAAAATTTCTTTCTTTTCTCTATAAAAAAAAAAACTACACTTATTTACAAAATTTTTTTTTTCATGTGTCAAGCATTCAAAAATTGTTTTTCATCATTTTGTCTTGTTTTTTTTTTTTTGTATTTCCCTAAATAAATAGATTCATCATTTTTCATCATCATTCGGTATGTTATATATATAACAACAATTTACAACATCCAAAAATTGGTCAAAACATTATAAGATAATATGACGTTTAAAAAAAAAGTTACGATACACTTAAATGTAAAATAAGTGATTTCTTGAAGCAATGACTAGTCAAATTTGTTCATATTAAAAACCCTGCCTTTAAATTTGTATATATAACATAATAATAATAATAATAATAATAATCAAACACTATCAGCATAATATCATCGACCTAAATCTTACATACATATTTAATAAAAAAATATTTCAACGTAGGATGGTTTTAATGAAATTATACATATAAAACAAAACAAAACTTGTTAAATAAATAAATAAATTATGATGATTATGAATCATTATCTGCAATCAATTTATTTTTCAATGAAATTTCTTTTTATATACAAACAATCTCTCTCTCTGGGTGTAGTAAATATAATATAAGTAATAGCTCGTTATCACTATATTCGAACATTGTATACATTGATGCTATATTTATGAAGAAAATTATATTTAAAAGCATCAATTTCTAATAAGGTGGAAAAAAGAAAAAAGAAAAAATTATTATGATAAAAAATTATGTGAAAATATAATGAAGTCCATAATAATAAGGTTTTTTTTTTCATCCATACTTATGTAGGTGTACATAAATAATTTAAGATTCTTATCAACATTATTATTTTTAACATACAGGATTGTGACATAAATTTTATGAAATTGTGTTCTTTGTGTGACTATCAGCTTTCAATGATATAAACATTTAAAAAAAAAAAGAAAAGTCCATAATTGAATTAATTTATATATAGATTCAAGACAATAATTCAGATATTACCATATTATAGTTAGGTATATATTTTCAAGTTTTTTTAAACTTAAGGTTTCCTACATAAAATTAATGTGTTAAATAAAAGCCCAATCTTTCTGTATTCTTAATCTATGTTAAAGCTTCTTAATCTATATAATCGAACAAGCTTCAAATCTCAATCAATCAAAAAAAAAATTTTTATTTTTATATGTAATAAAAAATATAAGTGCGACAAAAATTTTAATTATTTATAACCATAAAATGATTTAAAAGTTTTAAATTAATTCATTTAGGAATGTTGTCTTATAGTGAAATAAATAATAATTACAAATTTAAAAATGTCAATAAAACAAAAAATATAACTATTAATTTTATATTATATTGACCGAAATTCCAAAATAAATATTTATAAATACCTATACTAAAAAAAACTTTTCTTAATTAATAGAGTAAGTATATATAAAATAAACTTGGAACACTTATTTTCTTGAGAAAAATATGAAAACCTTTCTTAAATAAAAAAAAAAATCAATAATAGATAATTAATAGGTCCGTTCTATATCGAAAATTTCCACATGAATAATTTAAAACGATGCCAGGACGTCGGAAACGATACTAATACCTACTCCATAAAATTATGCTTAGAAAATTTCGGCCTAAACCATCTGTTGTGTATATGTAAAGTAAATGAATTATATTAATAAATTATAAACTACTATATAAAAGTCATATTATGAAGTATAAGAAATCAATTATTATTAAAAGAAGGTTAAGAGAGATAAATAATTCGCAGTCTTTGCTGCGCTCTCTTAATTATAACTATGACTAGAATTCTTTAATGGAATTATTTTAAACAGGTATTAGAGAAATTCACATGGTTTTATTTAGTTGGATTATAATAAAAACCGTCCAATTATTGATTCTAATAATTATATAATGACCTATATATATTCTGTTTACTAAAGTCAATAACAAAAACACATACTAATAATATAATATTTAAACAAAACTTTTACATTTAATTGATAGAATATAAGAATAATAAAAAAAAATTTTATTTTATTTTCAGGTAATTTATATTAACATATACTAAATGTGTACTTAAGTGTAATCTGGAAATAATGTAAGTTAGATTAAATTTTTAATATAACTGTTTTGCTCTCAATTTATAAGTCAGGCTATGAATTTTCTTTCAATATCTTTGTTCAATTTTAGGCTCCAGTAATATTAAGTGCGTTTTTATTGGTTTTTATTGAAGAATTCAAAAGAAAAGCCATAAATTAAGAATAATTATTATTTTTGTACTGGGATGTATATTAATTTCCTTTTCTAATATAACTTTCTTTATTATCAAGAAAAATTTTTATAATTATTCGAATATTATTTTCTTCAACATAAATTTAATGAAATATTAGATACCCTAATTTACATAATATCATAAAGGAAGTATAAATAGAGAAACTAGTCCCATACAAAAAATGCAAATACAAATAGTGAAACAAAAAATCCATATCACAACCCCATGAACTTTTTTTTTTGTATTTTTTGAGAATTCCACTCTCACAAAAGCTTTCAAAACTTTAAAAATTGTATAAAACTGTTGTTATTTTGAAAGTTTTAAAAGCTTTTGTGAAAATGAAATTCTCAAAAAATACAAAAAAAAAGTTCATGGGGTTGTGATATGGATTTTTTATTTCACTATTTGTATTTGCATTTTTTGTATGGGACTAGTTTCTCTATTTATACTTCCTTTATGATAATATCTATGTACAATTGTTTACGTAAAACATAAAAAATTACTTCGAACATATTATTCTATTTCTGTACATAAATCCAGTTTTCTAATACCCATCACATTGGAAATTAAATTTTTACTTCTCAACGACATTAATTCGGTAGTATTATTCAATAGTGTACTAGATAGATGGGTTTAATCTTGAAAATTTCATAAAATAATAAAATGTTTAAATTTTCATATTGATCGATAGTGGAGCACGGAACAACTTTTTAAAAATAAAAATTAATTTCTAGCACAAACACTGCTATTATTTGGTGAACTTTTTTACAAAATTAATGGAAATTTATTTTTTTTATATATAAAAATTGAGCATTGTACATCAGTTTAAAAAGTAAATTTTGTTAATATCAACTTTACTATTATATATATATAAAAATAAGTACATAGAAATAGATTTTTAAACAAGAAAAAAAAAAAAGACATCCATTATGACTTCACCTCTAAGTAAATAATTTTTTTTTCTGTTTTTCCAAAATATGTCGTAACGAAAAAAGGATATCCTCAATTTACTTTTTTCCTTTATGAAAAAAAAAATTTGTGAAAAATACTGCATTAAACTCTCATAATTATGTATCTATGTATATTTGATTTAAGATATTATTCTGATTTATTTTATAAAAGACCTTAATATAAGAATTGTTGTGTGTTTTTTTTGTATATATGTACTACATATTATAAGAAAAAATAACATCCGTTTTATGAATACCAAAATATCATCCACGTGCCATCATTCTGAAGAATTCGATATAATTATTTATATATATAGATTATTTATCATCGAAATATTATTGTGTTGTTTTAATACAGCATAAATGTATATTGTAGTACGTAAAAATATGTACAAAATATTAGATTTTAATAAAAACTCATTTTACTTTAAACGAGAATAGATATCAAGGATTACTTATTATTATTATTCCTGATATGAAGATAGTTTAATTTTATTTTCAACCGGGAAATTAAAGCGAAAAAGGATAAAAAAAAATAATTTATGTATATATTGTAATTTAACGATTCTGGATCTAAAATTGTTAAATCTTATGTAAATTGTATGATTCTCCACTGTTTAAAATTCATTTTACCACAAATTTAATGACAATGTTTACTTCAAGCTTAAAAGACTTAATAAAGAATAAATATTTCATACATTGCATAACGAACATTTTATTAAGTTAGTGAGATTATGTAAACATTTTGAAATCTTATAAATTTTTTTTTTTGTTTATTGTCATCTTGATATATAATGTAATAATGTTAAGCAATAATTTAAATTAAAAGAATTCTGTACCAGATTATATTATATTGCTTGATTACAAAAATTGCAACAATGATAAATTCCAACAAAAAAAAAAAACTATGTAAACACAATGAAAATTTTTAAGTTTTTTTTTTACTTCTGATATTAAATTTCATTGCAAAATTTCCATATTTACGTGAATTTCAATAGTATTATAATATAGAATTTTGTCAAAAAAAAAAAAATTAAAGAAAACTTATTTAATAAAAAAAAAAGAAAATTATATATTTTATTAGAATTAGAATATTAGAAAATACTTATTTTCGAGATGTAAAATTTTGTTAGATATATGCTTTCATTATACGTATGCTTTCCTCATACATGAGAGTGGCAGCAAAAAATTTGTTTCCTAAATTCAATACTTAAAAATTTAATATTGGTATTTTCCATTAGCGGGAAATAGTGTGTATTGCATAATTTTTTATGTATATAAATACAAGCTCAATGTCTGACATTGTAGACTTTCCCACGTGCCACAGGACTTTGATTTATAACATGGGGCCATAAGCACATAAATAATTTGTAACATATATCAACTATATGTATACACTTTTATTTGTCATATTTGTTTATGACAAGCTTAAAAGTTGATTATATAATTTTATTAAAGCAATTATTCTTGGGTATACTTATTATTTTGTAGTCAAAAAATTATATGACAATATAATTTCGCATAAATCATAATCTAAAGATCTAACGCGGCATAGCATGTGTAATTTATGCAAAAATAAATACATTTTTTTATTATTTTATTTTATAAAAAAGAGATGCTATTTTTGTAATATTTTTCTCTTCTATTTTTGACTAAATTATAATACAGAAAACTTTGTATTTGGGCTTCACAAATAAATAACCTGTTTGATAGATATTGACTGCAATATACTTAGTGTAAAGTTAGTATGTAATATAGAATTTATACAGATGAGGTTATGATTTATATAAATATTTGAAAAATTCTGGATTCATTATATGGTTAATATAAGATACATTATTTGGTATTATTATATTAAGTATTATTATATTAAGTATTATTATCACAATTTAAATATATATATATTATTGGTATATTAAAAGTTCTATATATGTAAAAACTTAAAGTAGCTCCGAACGGTTAATAACTTTTTTATTGTCTATTGGTCTTTCTGACTTTTTTTCATAATTTAACTATATTCGGGTTCCTAAATTTTCATTATCTACAATTTGTATGCTCTACAAGAATTTTTCATTTACTACAAAAAAAATAACTATGATTTTACTGTCATTAAATAAAAATTTTATTCTGTGTAATACAAATCAGATAAAAAAATGTCAAAAAAGGAAAAACCAAACTTTAATTTTTTTTTCTTCTCTTATTTGCTAAAAACTTACTTATTTATGAAATTGGCGCCATTTATATTGACCGAAAGTTTTTTGCCGGAAAAGTTTTATTCATAAAAAAAAATTTTACAATATGTATAATTTTTTTTCTTGTTTCTGGGAAATCATCATGTATATATTACAATTTTCATAACCAAAAATTTTCCAACAAGTCAAGAAAAAGTATTTTCTTTTTCTTTATTTTTTTTTTCTCAAACAATAAATATAATTAAATAAAGCATTTAAAGTTTTCAAACATTATAAACGTGAAATGAAAAAAAAAATTTTATAATTACATTTAATTTATCTTCGTCTATTCAATTGAGGGATCAAATATCAGGCCTGACTGACTTTTGTTTTGTTCGAATTATCACCCACGTAAATATCAATCCGCCTTCTGGGAAAAAAATATAAAAATCTCGTAGGAATGAGAATCAATAAAAAATACTCACTGAGAAATTTTAAATTGATTTGTTCAAAAGGGATTAAAGAAAATTTTTTATTCAATGCAATCAATTTTTTAATATTAATTATATAATAAATTGAATTTAATAATTAAATTATATGTTTTTTTTTTGTATATTAATACTATTTTACAAACCAATCTTTAAGTTATTTTTATAGGACGTTTTATATATAGTTTCATACATAGTTTCATAATTTTTTTTAAAGTGCCAACCACTAGCACTGAAATAACTCTATAAGAATTTAATTTACGAAATTGAAGAATATAAATGTAATTGAATTAATTTTTTTTTGTTATAAAGTAACCAAAAAAAAAACAAACAAACAATAAACATATCGATCATAATATTTTCAGGCAACAAACTGAAAATTCTTTTAAATTAATCAAATATATAATTTTTGCAAAAGGAAAAAATAAATATGTTTAAATTTTCTAGACAACCAAAAATCAAACAAAATAAATTTATATTATTACAATTTTTTTTTTTTTTTTGTTCCATATTATGCACTGTAAAAAGCTTATGAACTAAAATCTCACATATATTTCTTAGTCAAAAAATTGTTTTCATATATATACATTTCCAATTTTATTTTTACATTTTTCATAGAAAATAAATGAAAACAGAAAAACAGAAAAAAAAAACAAAAAATAAAAATGAAAACTTTATCTTGTCAAAAAAAGAAAAAAAAAACACAAATTAATTGAAAAGATTTTTGTTACCAAGAAACTTTTATTTAAAAGAGTTTATTAAAAAATAAAATAAAAAACTTTTTTATTTGAAAATTTAAACTTTTTTTTTTATAACATTATTTTACAATATTGGATGAAAATTATGAAAGAAAAATTTCCCCAAAAAAGAAAATTTGTATGTATGAGGTAATCCTAATCAAATAACTTCCTTTATGAAAAAATAAAATCTCGTAGGAATAAAAGACTTAACCTTTAAACTTTAAAGCTGAAAATTTAAAATTTTATTGGAAACAGCTGACTATTATAGTGTATTATTGCGGACGCACTTAATGATATTATTTCACAAAAGATCGAAGTCAACTTTTAGGTGAATGTGGGCTATGTCCGTCGATTCAAAAAATTCAGATTTATGTAATATGAAGAAGATAAACCCTGCACGTTCAAAATTACACAAGCTTGTTACAAAGTCTGCTGAGAAATAAAAAATAAAATATTTGAACCTTTTATTGTTCAAAATAAGTAATTAATACCATTTTAACTTTGTTCAAGAAAATTTAAGCTCCTTTCTATGGTCCAATAATAAAACTATTATTTTCGTAGTAACAAATTGTAAACATTTTTACAATTTATATATAGATAATGGTGTTTACGTTTTACAAAGTGCAAGAAGTTTCTTCATTAAGAATTTTATTTTCAAACAAAAAATAAAATAAAATAAAAACAATAAAAGATAATATTAAAAACGAAAATAAGAAAATTAATAACTTGGACAGTCTGGACAAAGTTAAAACTATTTAAAGTTGAAAATGTAATTCCCACATTATAAAAAAAAGATATGTATAATAAATTTTATAAGTTTTCTTGTGTTAGATTCTGAAGTTTCTATTATAGAAATTAATATTGAGCTTAGATCAAGAAAGAAAATTGTTGGATTCGTTAATAGGCTTAATCAGTGATAATAATTATACACTATAATTAGGATCCAATTAATTCAATTTTTGGCAACAGCATTTTTATAAGTAATAGAATTGTGAAATGTTCAGATCAAAATAAGTCTTATAATTTTTCTATAGTCATTTTTTTATTAACTTTTATCGCAACAAGAAAAAACACTGACTCTTATAATCGATTCTTGTATATTATATCAAGTGAATCTAAGTATTAACAAAATGTTTCGAAAGTCCTTAAAATCAGATTATATTTATATATTTATTAAATCATTTCTACATAAAGGTGTACACTTATTTTCTCTTCAACTGAAATATAATAAAGGGTTATTGACTATATATACTACAAATTTGTCTGCTTTTCATTATTACTTCATTATTGAGATATTTAAGTGTATTAATACATTTTTTTTATATTTTTATTTTTCATTCATTTTATATTTCATTCATTAAAACTTGAAGTCTTTATTCTGTATAGTACACTCAAATGGACTTTATAAAGTGTTTAGAGAAATAAAATAAAAAATAGAAAAAAGATAATAATATAATAATCGTTATTTATAATTTAATATTGAATGCAATTAAAATTATAAGGGAATCCCTAAATACACTTAAGAGTGTATATATTTGGGAAGAAAAACGAAAATTCAATCACTATTATTGTGTGTATAGAAAATATTAATTTTGAAAATTGATCATTTATTATGTTTTTTTTTTTTTCATTATAATTATTTTAAACGATGGATGATTAGAAAATGTTGTATGATATTTTATGTGGACAAACTTTTTATTCATAATAATTTAGTTTTATTATAAAGTGACATATATATGTATGAAAAAAAGGATTTTTTTTTAAAGAACAAAATATCGATGGGTTTTTGGAAAATAAAAGTTTTGAAAATAATTTTCTAACTTAAATTCTACTTTAAGCTTTTTCATCATCATATGACGAAGAAATGGAAAATTTATTTATGAAAATAATACTTTTTCGAAATTATATTATTTACTGTTCAAATAAGTTTTAGTTAATTTTTTATTTTATTTTATTATTGCAATGGTGAATTGAAAAAAATTATTCTTTACGAAAACTTTTTGAAACACATATACTATTAAGTTCTATCCTATGGGTCTTCTTAATTATATTTGTTAGATACACAAATGTATAATTCTACAAGAAGTTTATTTATATTTCTATGAATGAAAAACTTTAACATATGTATTTATTTACTAAAAAAAAAAATTCTACTTTCAAAAGTTTATTTTTAGATTTTGAAATCCAATATAAAATTTCTTGCTTGTATTCTTCAAATGAAATGAAATTTTTCAGAAATATCAAATAGAGAATAAAACTTTTTTATTAATATAAAAATAATTAAAATGAACATAATATTATTTTAACGAATTAAGGCAATACATAGATTAAAATTCAACAGGAAAAACTTTTTTTTTATCTCAACATTGTTATTTAATCTTGAAAATTAATTTTTCTTTTTGTAAAAAGTCACTTGAAAAGAATTTTGATAATAATCATGTGTAATGTGTAACATTTCCCTATTGTTATCAAAATTATGTTAAAACATAATCTATACACACATAGTTTAATAAATTATGTGTTTGTATATATATTTAGAAAATTCTATTTATTTATTTTTATATTTGTGTGTCAAGTTTTTAATAAAACTCTGTAATATAATGATTGGTTTGTAAAACAAAAATATCTATTTGTATTTTAGTAATGAATTTAAAAAATAATACATTCATATTATATTGTTAAAATAAAAAAATCTGGCGATATTAGGAATTTTCATTATTAATACAGATAGACAAACAAATAAAACTATTTACTATTATCATAGTATACTATCTATTTAAAACAAAGTTGAAAAATTAGTCATAAGGTTGAATATTATAAATTTACCCAATCATACATTAATGTTATCTTTTTTATTTTGATAAGTATCTTATTTCCCCATTACATACTTTTTAACGAAAATTATTTTTGTGCCAAAATACAAATAAGTAGTTGTAGACAATAGTATAATATAATATTATATAATGTAAGTCAAACATTTTCTGATTAAAATAAATATGTACATTGAATAAAGTATGTAAATATAACTGAGATTTTTGACAATATATTATTTGTAATTTGCTCGTTTTAATATTTTTTTTTTTTGGTTCTTCTAATGAACAAAAAACCAAAAAAAAGAAATGATGATGATGTAACTTCTTCTAAAAAAGTAACTTATTTAATTTCTTCAGAGAATTTGGTAGTACGTATATATAATTAAATAATATACATTTTACACATTATTCTATGTGTAAACAAAACGGCTAATAATCATGAAAACTTATTTCAAATATGTATACGACAAAATGTAGAAATTATAATTAATGTAAATTAAAAAAAATGTTTAGTTTGTCTTTCATATTATTTTCTTTTTCAAAATAATTTGAAAAGCTTTGAAAGCCATGGCATGATATTTGTTTTAGGAGAAAGAAACATGACATATTATAAACTTTATATTAGTACAAGGAAATTAGAATTAAACCAGAACAATAAATTCAAAATCGAATGATTTAAAGCAGGGTTGGCCAACCCAATTGATCTTGCGAACCATTCTGGAAATGCATCATAACTCGGCGGGCCGCATATATAATTAAATATCCCTATATTATACTTAGATACTCTATAGACATTTTTTTGTAGTGAAAAAATGTAACATAATAAGTTATTATTATTGTGACAGACGGAGTAAATGAGATTTCCTCTCTAAATTAAAGCTAAGGCCAGAATTAGATCATCAACATTTATTTTATACATATATTAAAATTAATTTTATTATTTTTAGATGTAATCGTCAAGTCTTCGAATTATTATACGAACATTTTGTACACATTTTTATTCAAAACTCATGTTTAACTTAAGAATATTATAATATTTATTATATTTTTATGTAATAAGAATTATAATAATCTAATTTAAAGCTAATAATTAAGATTATCTTAATAGGAAAAAGGTCCTAAAAGTAAAAAAATAAAACTGTTTGCAACATTTAAAACCTAATTGCCAGAAAAAAATGATGAACCCTTATAATTTTCTCTATCTCTGTCTGTATATGAAAAACTGGAAAACTTACTTTTTCTGCATAAATTTTATTTTTTATTTTTTTTTATTTTTCCAATCTGGTTAAGTTCATTGAACTATAATGACTGTTGTCATCATATTTCTTAAAAAAAAAATTAATAGCAACAAAATAAACAAAAGCAATAAATCCTAAACACGATTGAAAACTATTTTTTCTATAAAATTTATTTATTCTTTTTATTTTGTGGACTTTTTTTTTCTCGAAAATTCTGCAAAAAAAGCATTTTAGACTGCTGTGATGTAGATTGCCTGACATAAGACATTTATCAAATCGTAAATGCATAGCAATTTATCACGCTATGTACATTATGTGTACTAAAATGAACACCAAGAAAGGGGTTTCTATGTACAAATTTTAATATTGAGTGTAGGTGGTCTTAACATAGATTATATATTTTATTTCGAAAGACAGCTTATCAAATATTGCGAATGCAATTAAAAACTATTTATATACCTACACTTTATTCTTCACATTGAGAAAAAAGAGGAATTTTTAAACAATAAAATATGTTAAACTTATGCGATTTGAAGCGCCTCAGAAGTTGCATTAAATAAAAAATTGAACCTTTACCAAGCATATAATATACTTTATAGTTGTGTACGAGAGTTTTAAAAATATTAATATTATTTTGACTAAAACAAAGTACTTGTATATTCGAGACAGTTTTAAATCCAGAACTCCCAATCAATAAAAGTTTCTATGTGAGAACTACCAGACTTTGAACGCGTTTGTTAATCAAATCTTTGGTTGAAATTTACACAACAATGACTAAAATATATTTATTTTTGCAGAGTTTCTTAATTTTCAAACAGCAAAAAAAATCTGTGTGACATATTTCAACTTAAAATGAAATATTGGAAAATCTAAACATAATATTTATAAGAACTTTCTAACACTCTATAAAAATTTATCAATTAAGTTAATTAAGTCTGAATTTTATTTTTTCTTGTACAGATTGTTCTTGTTTTTTTTTTTTTTGTTATTAGTTTTATTGAACTTTTATTGGTTTTATAGTAAATAGAAATTATCATTAAAAGTTGAAAAAGTTGTCTCAGTTTCCAAAATTATTTATATTGAACCGATTATCCAATTTGTAGGAAAATGATATTAATTATAATTATAATTATAATTAATTTAATAGTGCGAATAAATCAAAATGTTCATCAAAACTAAGCAAAAATTTGACAAAAGAACGTTAACAAACTATAATAGTTTTGTTTTCATAAATATAGTCTATACGTCATTAGAATTTTGGCCTTAAAGTAAATCGTATTAGATTGTGAATTTTTTTGAAAATAAAGGTAAATACCCCAAAAAATATTCCAATATCGCTATAAAAATAAAAATAATTTAATAAAAATATGAAACAAAAGGACTCATAATATCGATATTAAAGAATTGAACTCTGTGTTCAACTTTATTTTTGCACTGTAATCAAACATATAATAACGACTATTTTATGGAATTTTGTGAATCAACAAAATATCCTAAAAAAATCTAAAATAAATTTTTGGATATACAAAATTTTCAATAGAATTTTTATTTTCTTGTTAGTTCAATAAAAAATTGTAATTGACTATTCATTATCATTCAATAACTTACACATCCAAATTATATGCAATAATCCTATAGGATAGAAAATAAAAGATTGAAAATTTATTCCATAGATTACAAAATAAAATCTAAATTACTTCCAGAAAATATATAATTCGTTTGTTATTTTCATTATGCCAAATAGAAAATTTTACTAGGAAATTTGAAAATAATGATAAATACTTAGAATAATTTAAAAGACCTTTTATTTTTGTAAAACATTATTTTTGACTTCTATAGCAATAAAATAAAGGCATGTAGCAGTTTAGTGCGGCATAAAAGATGTATCTAATTTTGATGTAAATATATTGTAGGAAAATATATAAAATAATGAAAAAATAAAAATTATATTATTAGTTAGATAAAGTAAGCTTCAGATCATTTTAACTTTATAACTATGATTTTAAGGGTATTCGTTGTATCACATAGTGAAACAAACAGTACACATTAAAATTTCCAGATGTCATAGTACATGTTTTAGAGATTCGTTTTTAGCTCGCACTTGTGCCGCTTTTACGAAGAGGCTAAATGATTTACTCCCGTTCCTGTCTGTATAAAAGGAATCCCACCTATAGTGATTTGGTAGTTATTATATGCATATGGGTATGGGGAACTTTGCAATAGAAAATCCTGCAGTAAAAAAAAACTTTTAGCCTTGATATTTTTTTTAATTAATGACCAAAAAATCGAAATTTGATGTTGCAAGATTTTACAACACATTTCCATGTTTAATAAAATGCTAAAGAATAAAAATTTAAATAAAAAGAACTGTAAGATACAATTTTAGCATAAAAAGAACAGACTTCAAGGTTTTGAGTAATTTTTCAGAGAAAATTAATTTTATTATAAGATTTTTAATTCAATTTTTTTTTTTGTCAAAGCTTGCGAATGAGATTTTTTTTAAGCAGTTAAAAAAAAAATTAATTTGACAATTTCTATATCATCTCTATTACAGAAATTACGTAAGCAAAATTAATATTTGCCGTTTTTTTTTTCCTTAAATATTCTTTTTCATGTTTAATAATATGTAATTTATAAAAAAAAAAAAAAAAATTAAGAATTATTATTAAGTTTATTATCCATTTCATTTTCTTGGAAATTGTCTATTAGAAAATTTTAGACATATATACATAAAATTTCATAATTTCATATTAAAATTAGGCGGCACTCTAATCTAAAAATAATGATGTAGCCCGGCTACTATTTAGGTTTGGGAGTTAGAGGGTCTCAACCAGAAAATTTTTGAAGGATTCCAAGGAAAATATATATGTTCGACTGGTAGATAGATTGTGACTAAACTAAAGTATCTTAATCTTAAAGTATCTTAAATTGAAATGTTGAAAACGATCTGCGTACTTAAAAGATGATGTTCAATATATTTTTTTTTATTAAATGCTTTTACAGCTAATTTTATACATAATATTACAAACTATCATAATACATACAACATAATAATCGTTTCAGAAATAATCTCTTGCGTTTATTTAAGATTGTCAAAAAAAAAAAAAAAAACAATAAACAAACTTATGACAATTTTCTCTTGTATCTTTTTAGAATTTCATTTCAAAGTTATATTATTACAATGTTTTGTTTTTCTCTCCAACTCTTACATAATTTATGTTTTTTTTTTTTTGAAATAAATTTTTCAGGCTTTTTCTTTTGTTGAAGGCTCTTTTTTTTTACGAGTATAAAAATGTTTCAAAATTATCCTTAATGAAACTATAAAGCTTCTTCTTTTTTTTCTATATAGTGTATTACAGTTGCTCTGGCATAGATGATTACATTAAATTTTTCATATTTTTTCAATGGAATTTTGTTGTTTTTTTTTTGTTCTTTAATTTTATCTTTTTGTGGGTTAAACTACAATAAAGAAAAAAAACAGATAATTTCTTTACGGTTGAAAAGTTAAGAGTTTAGAAATTGCTACAAAATTCATATAATGTCAAATACAAGGAAAAAAGTTTTTTTTAGAAATGATTTGTTTTTTTTTTCTTTTTGCAGGGATTAAAGATATCTTTAATGAACAGAAAACATTTGTCAGAAACAATATAATTGTCTCAGAGGGAAATATATATATTTTTCGTTATTATTTATGTTAAAAAAAAAAAAAAAAAAAACACAAACAAATAAATAGAAAGAAGAAAAAAAACTATATTTTATGTCAAAACATAAAACAATATTTTAATCCTTTTCAAAAAAATAAAAAAAAAAATAAATCCAATCAAAATATGTTATGGATGGTTTTGAAATGAACATTAAATGTGTCCTTAACATATATATATTTTGTTTTCCATTCACAATTCACAACCCACACATTAAATGCCAATTTTGTTCCTTATTTATTAAAAAAATATTTTATTTTTTTTAATTGTAAAAACAATAAAAAAATGTTTGCTCCTACATTGTTGGGTGCGAATTTTAAGCCCTTCTAACATAAATATTTTTTTAAATAGGAATAATCAAAATAATCCAACTTACTACTTACTAATTACTATACTACTTAATATGGTGCGAATTACTTGACATGTTCAGACATTTATATGAATTACGATTAAATTTGTAATTTTTACTCAAACAAAAAATTTGCTCAGAACTTTTCCTCGAAAATAGAATTTTCCAGAATTATAATTAATTTAATAAAAAGTTTTTCAATTATTAAGCTTAAGTTTATTATATGATTCCTAATCCTATATACATATAAAAAACTATAAAGATAGTTTTCTTAACATCCCCAACAAATTACAGTGTTTCTGAAATTTTATTAACTGTGATAAATTAGTAAAACAATATTTAATTTAATGATAATAAAAATAAAGGATTTACAAAAAGGTTAAAATTGTTTTTCTGTTGTTTTTTTTTTTTTTTTTAAATAAAATAGTTTTAAATTATTATTAAAACATTTCAGCGCCTAAGAAAAAAAAAAAAAAAAATAGGGATAAAAAAAACAATTCCTAAAATTTTTTCTTTTTAATCCTGAAAGCTTTATTTTTGACCTTTTAAATTCCCAAAATGATAATTGTGGCTATTTTTTTTATTTTTAACTTTTATTTTATTAAGGTTTAAAAGTTAAAAATGAACAAAAATAACTTGGCTTTTTTCTAATATAGAGAACAAAACAAAATTATTTTTTTATGGAAAATTTTTTTGTATAGATTTAGAAATTCAATTGGGAAATGGTATAATAATGAAAGCAATTTTTATTCGAAATTCCCAAATCACCAATTTTTGATTTTATATTAATAGTTAAGATTCATTTTCATGACCAAAAAGAACAAAAAAAAAAAAAAAAGTTTTTAATCTTTTATTATATTACATTAACGGCGGGCGGCGTTAGAACAAAAAATTTAATGCTAAAAGTTAAAATAATATATAGATATTAGATACATAAATCTAATGTCTGTATTATTTGTAGGACTCGTATAGACTCGAAGATTTATTTCAATCATATATATGTATATTTTTTATAATATTTTGCAATTTGAATTTGTTGAGAAAAGCAAGCTATTTTGGATTGGGATAAAATAAATATTGGTTCATCGATATGTATTTATTTTTAAGCTTTTCCTTATTCTTAAAATTATTCACAAAAACAAATCACAATATAATTCACATTCCGCTTCTTCTTTAGTCAAGATCATAAATCTTATAATAAATAAAATACCAAATTATTACAATTCGCGTATTTATTTCAATAAAAATGTAATAAAAAATGTTTAACAAAAAAAGTTACAATAAAATAATAAAAAAAAAAAGAAAAAAAGTTAAAGAATTTTCTTTATGTGATTTTTATGTATATGAGAAGAGTATTTATCCTTGATAAATGAAAGAAAAAGGCTTGTTTGACTCTTGATAAGGACATTTTTATTAAGAACATAAGAATGTTTTAATGAATCTTATTTTGTATATACATTTATACTATTAAATAATAATGTTTTCATGAATAACAAAATAGTCATTTATTTAATTAGTTGAAAACGTTAAATTTTCAGTGTTTATGAAACGCAAATAAGGAAAATTATAAAATAACGCTATATGGTATATTATCTATATATTTAAAGTTTAATTGATCTAAAATCGTGTTGTCTTTTTATTTAGATTGTAAGAGTAACAGCATAATGTCATTTTCAATATTCAAGAGAGCCAAAACATATTTATATATAAAAATTATATATTCTATTAAACATAAATTTGTTAAAAAAAGATCAACAAAATTTAGAAAATTCAATTACAAGTAAAAGAACCTTATTAATTTTGGATTGACAAAATTTATATGACACTTAAATCACCCTATTTTTTTTTTTTTTTAGAAAAGGAATAAAAAATAAATAATAAAATACAGATAGCTTAAAATTTTATTCAAATAAACCACGAATAATCTTTTTTAGAAGTTTTTATTTTTTATTATATTATAAATATATCACATTTTATTAAAAACATGTTGTCATGTGTATTACGTATATTGTCGTTCAAATCAATAAATTATCCATCATCATATCATACTTATCCTCAAAGAATAAAATTGTACTGCGTTGGAATACTTTTCCATTACACTTATCTGAAAACAAAATGATCATATTATACAATAATTTATTTTATTTTATTACTTTATTTTATTTTTTAGTTGATTTTGTATCATTGAAAATTGAATTTAAACAAAGAAGTTGTAATTTATGACTTAGTTTGACAATTAATTGTATAATATAAATTTTATTTTCTTTCATAATGAATTTAATTTTTATACGGAATGATTTTCGAAGGATAAACTTAAACAACCGCGACCCTATAACCTTTAAAAAAAACTAATAATAATAACGCCGAAAAAGGAAAACTAAGAAAAATAAAATTATGCAATAAAAATATTTTTCTCGCAATATTTAAATTAAATAATTTTAAGAAATAATTAAATAATGTTTTAATAATGTTTTAATAGTATGTACAGGATTATGAAAACTTAACATATATCTATGTTACACTATCTATCGACATGACTACGTAACGTACATAATCTGAAGACATAATCTGAATGACCTTTTTTAGTCATTATACCCTTATGTTTACTATTATAGTAAAACCATGATGAAATCAATATTATTTACAAATAGAAACACAAGTACATATTATTTTTCGAACTTTTAGAAAACTGGTCGCATAAAGATTTTAAAAGTCTTTATTTGATTTTTTATTGACTTTTGACTATATTGACTATATGATAATAAGATTTTCTTATCATGATTAACAAACTTTTCTGAAAAAAAAAATTCGATATAGTTCAGAAAATATTTTTAATACATCTAACGACAAAATATTCCAACTTCATTTTTAATTACTGATTTTTCTACATGTAAATAGTAAAAGTTATTATACATAACATATTCACAAATATATGATTTCCATATTCGCATGTATATATATAATTTATGGATTGTGATATTGAGAAAATATAAAGCAAAAATAAATTTTTATTACTTTCTTCAAATTAATTCAAATAGATATAGAGAATTAAGGGACAAACAAAACATTATTGTATTATTTTATTGAATTTCTAATTATTTTTTTTTATATTATATGACAATTAATTTAATTTAGTAAGTTTTTTATTTCTTATTTCTTATTTTTGGGAATTGTTCTATTCGTCTACGAATTAAATTAACCTACTTATATTTCGTTTATATAGAAGGAATACTAATTTTTATTTTACATGTGCTAAAACATATGTCCTTATTACACAAAATTGAAATATAAAGTTTAAGGAATTCGTTTTCTAACAATAAATTATACTTTTCATATAGAAAAATTGAACTTATTTTATTCATACACTAATGAGTTTTTGTGAAATTTAACCTAAAGGAGATTTCTGTATACATGGAAAATCACTTTAAATTTAATATAATAAATTTAGTTTTTTTTTTATTTTATTTCTTTTTTTTTTACTTGAAAATCGTAGATTATACATAAATTGTATTTTCACGCAAAAATTATTTTCTATTTTTATTTATTTTAAAATTATAAAAAAAATTTACAATTTTTCATATCATTTTACGAATAATGTTATGAGACCGTTTGCCAAATCAGTTTAAAACATCAAATAAATATTCAATTAAACAATTTATTTCATAACTCATTGAACAAAACAATTCAATTAAAAAAAATTCAATCTTAATTTCAATATTAAAAACGATAAATTTTTATCTTAAAATATCGATCAAGACATTGTTTATTCAACAAAATATATTATATTATAATAAGTGTACATTCATTTGATACCCTTAATGGCCTATAATACATTTAAAAATATATACTATATGCATAAACCATTGATATGGAGATTCCCATGTATGTATACATGTATGCTTATTTGTATAGAAATATTTTTAACTATATATGTTAGTGGAGTGAGGTATACTTAATATGTTGGGAATACACTTATTTATGACATGGAGATACTTAGAATAGAATCTACGAAGATTTGGCTTAGAATATTTTAGCAACCCACCATCTACTGAACATTGAACGGATTTTTTCTTTTTTAGAACTTTTTAGAACTTCGAATGACCTATTGAATCTGGAATATGATAGTATATATGCTCATTTGTTATTTAGTTAGCTTTTATAAGAGGTTATAATTTGGCAACAACATTTTTCTCTTAGACTTCGCAAATTCAATCTATGAAGTTAATTTAGCTAACTCTACATTCAATCCTTACATTAACAATGTTTTTATTTTAACAAGAAATTGAACAAAAATTGTTAAATCAATTTATTTATTTATTTTTTTTTGCATAATGCACTAATCCTATTTTCCCATCTGTTACTATCAATTTTTGTGTATTTGGCACATCGTGCACTTCATAATATAAGACAAGGTTATATACATTTTACACTCTCTCTCGTAGTATTTTTCTATATGTGTCAAAAAAAAAAAAAAAATTCATTCAAAATATACATTTTTTTTTTAACCCCCTCTAAAACGATAATTGAAACAGAATGTGAAATATTTATTTAAAAAAAAAAAACAAAAACTAATTTTTTACATTACAAGGTCAAAATAACTCTTAACCTTTACTAAGCTTATAAACAAAAAATAAAATCATTCTCAATCAGACAAAATCACTTGAATTTTTTTGGTTTTTTTTTTTTTTTAAATATTAAGGAAATTTTTATATTATTTTCATCATAGTAATCATTATATAAATTTCATCAAGTGGAAACAAAATAAAAGTTAACAATATTTATTCACAACGTAAACAAAAAAAAAAAAGCCCTCAAGAATATCACATAACTTTATGTTAAGTTTTTAAATATTTATTCTCAAGGGTACGAAGAAAGAAAAAAAAAATTCCACTTCCGAATCATTTAATTTTATATGAGAATATTTTTTACGAGCAAACACTGAACTAAGCTTGACCTTTGAATTCAATTGATTAAAAAAAGATATACATGTATCCATGTATGTATATTATACCTATAGTTTTTTATTCTTAATCTTTTTGACATAAGACTTTTTTAACATTCGGACCAAAAAGATATACATGTATCCATGTATGTATATTATACCTATAGTTTTTTATTCTTAATCTTTTTTACATAAGACTTTTTTAACATTGGGTATAGAAATTGGGACCAAATTATGGGTTATTAAATGGATGCTATACAATATACACATATTTCTATTTATTATATGAAATAATTAATCTTAAAATAATGAATTGTCATACTATGCTTAAATATTTGGTCATTACAGCAAGAAATTTTAATTTCACATTTAAATTGATAGATAACTTATGTCCTAAAATTTTTAATTATATACAAAAATTCTTCATTTAGTCTCCAGCTCCCCATCGCTTTATGAAGATCAATAATTTCAAAATTTCTCAATTTTTCTTAAGTTTCTTAATTTTGTCTCATTTAGAGTGGCTCAATCAAAAATGTCTTTCTGACATAGATACGAGATAAAATTAAGACACGAATCACTTAAATTTACAATATAGGATTCGACATGTTTATTAAATTTAAATTGTGCATTGCTCCAGGGGCCGTATTAAAAAATATAGAAAAAAATATATTATAAAACCAAAACAACATATTATTATTTCTATTCTTAGAAATTTAGACAATCAATTAATAAGAATCCAAAAAAGCGATAAATTTTACGAATTATAATACATATATGTAATTTATTCAAAAATAATATATTAATTTTAATTTTACAAGGCTTTTGAAAATTATTTTTACATTCCCATAAACCTCCTCCACTTGATTACTTTTATCCTCTTCTTGTGAATTTTTTTTTTTTTTTTAAGTATAATTAGCTTAAATGTTTTCTTCAGTGCAACTTGAAAAAGTAGGTACTCTGTTGTGAAGATTTGGCATTGACATACATTACTTGGAATTTTTTATTTTTGTTTTTTTTTCCCTTCTTGGAAATAATAAATTTAAATATTCGCAATAAGGGTATAAAAATTAAATAAATATAAATTTCTAAAAAAAAAAAAACTTGAACATATATGAAAGTTAATTCTGATAACATATGAGGATAAAAGTATTTTTTGAGCGCAAAAAAAAAAAACAAAATGCTTAATTGTATACTAAAGTATATACGCAAAATACAAAATATGAAAAAAAAAAACTAAATCCGATTCAGCACAGAAGGATATACCAAGGACAAAATTCTTGAATAAGATATAGAAAGATTACAATTTAAAGAAATTATGAGTGAGAAAAGACCTTGAACGAAATCAATGTATCTTTTTTTTTTTGTACTTATTTTTCGGAAAAAGAAAAAATAATAAAATAAAATAAAAAAAAACAAAATGTTATCCTTAAACTTTGAACTTACAATGATGGACATGAGTTTCTTTGGAACTGTCATAGTTTGCTTTATAAATTTATCATAATTTTTTTTTTTTTTTTTTGTCATATTTATCTGTATTTATATATCTAATTTTATCTTGAGTGTCCTTTTTTGAAATAAAAGCCTTAAATATAATTTTTTGATTTGTAATTGAAGTGGGATTGTTAGCGTTGAATATATTATAAATTAAAATTCTAAGAAAAAATGGTTGGAAAATTACATTATTGAAACCAAGAAGTTGAAAAATTATTTTATTATTATTTGAGGATTGTAAATTTGTCCCAATCAATCCTAAAAATGTTTCAGATGATAAATATATGCAAATGTTTAAAAGGCAGCTCACTTAAAATAATTTTATTGGTCCTGGAACCTGAAACTTCATAATCCTTGATATAAGAAGTTTAAAATAAATTAAGTCTTATTTTCTCGAGTCCTCCAATAAAACTCCAATAAAATAAATCCAAATTCATTGCTTAATTCGATATTTTGTATGCGTAAGCTGTTGCCAAAGAGATTTGGTAAATCCAAATATTAAATTTATTCAAAATTTATGTAAACGCTACTTACAATGATTCTATATTTTATATACAGGAAAATTATCATAAGTAAATGTACAAAAAAAAAAAAATTCTAAAACAAAAATATTTTCCAGCGAATAGACCATCCATACTATAATATAAAGAATGAATAAATTCATTTGATATTCCATTGGTTTAATTGTCAGTATTTACATTAAATTTCGATAGGAATAGATGATAACTACTAACGTTGCCTTGAATTCAAAAATATTTACATTTACATTTTTTTTTTTGTTATCCTTATCGCGTTTTGTATCGATTAGGCACATTAATTCCCAAAAGAAGTTTTTTTTTGTTTTTTTGTGGCCGCATATCATCTAAACAGACACATGTTTTTTTTTTGAACTTAAAATTATTTAACCTTGCTTGATGCCTATGTGTCTGGTTGGAATTAATATGTATTAAAAAAAAATTTTATTTCTTAAATAAGTATTTTAGTTAGTAGTTAACAATCCAGATGCAAAAAAGAATATTCAAAGATATTATATGGAACTTAAAGTAAATAAAAAGTTTTAAAAATGTTGTAATTTTATTGTATTTGTGTATAGAAGGTATTTATTTATTTCCATATTACTTCTAATCTATATAAGAATATCAAAAGTTTCGAAGTTTCAGAGAACATGAATTTAAAATTTTTAGTTCACAAATAGAGGTTCCCAAAAGTGTCCTAATTTTAGGACAAAATTAAAATCGGAATATAAAATTAAGTTATTGAATGGAAAAGGAATATTTTTCTTTATATGCAAGTCTAGAAAAAGAAAAACAAAAATAAAAAGAATTTTTTTTAACAAATATTATACGGATGGATTATGCAACAAGTTTCTATAATTCCAATACTGCATTTTATTTTTTATCTATATGTTTTATTTATCTTCTTAAACAAATTATGGAAATAATATTATCCACATATAAAGAAATAAAATAAGCATAAAAGAAAAATGTTAAACTTTTTCAAATAGATAACCAACATGCATATATCGGTACCTATTATTGGAATTGAGAAAATATATTATTTATTTAGTTATTTATAATCTCAATGAAAAATTTATAATTTTGTTTTGCATCACTTTTCTGAGTCAAATGTTATATAGTAATTTGTACCTATATAGAACTGGAATATTTAAAATCAGCCCTAAAGATTTTTCTTTTATATTTTGACATGGATTTTATCTTAATTCGACAGCTAAAATTCTATTTTAAAATAACTTTCTAAACTTATTAATTATTCTTAAGAAAAACTATTATCAAGTTATTAAATATTCGATTATCTCATTTTTATTATTTTATTTTAAAATCAATAATATTTGAATTAAATTATTAAAGCATAATATGATCAAGAGTTTTGAAGGGACTTACTTACTCACTTCTCGGCCAATGATAAATTAAATACAACTTTTTCGATACAACTTCAATGATCTTTATATGTGGCAAAATATATGACCTAATATTATGTAAATTTTACAGATAATATAATATAATATAAATATAACCTACCTATAATGTACTTAGTTTAATAAAGTTTAAAAAAAATATTAAGTATACATTATGCAATGTGTATACATATATATTATATTCTTTTATTTTTATAGTATGCTCTTAAAATATTTATGTAGAACACAAATACTTAACCTATAAAAACTGGACATATGAACTGAACACGTTTATATGAAAAGAAAAACTCATATAAGTTTTGCTTTATTTCTTTAAATTTTTATTTTTCATTATATACATCGTTGTATCAACAATGTTACTTGATCATCATAAGTTTTTAAATTTTGAATAAAATAAAATAGATTTTCAGTTATTTAAAAAAGGATTTTAATCTGTATTTGATAAACATTTAAATCAAAAATCATACCATATTATATTTTATATTTATTTTGAAACATGAAAAGAAATAAAATTAAAAAATTTCCAACGTCATACACTTTATGTGTCACCACAATTTTATTTCGAAATACTGGACATTTGGTTTCTGAACCTCGCATTTAGAGACTAATATTGAAGCTTAAATATTAAAATTTTACTAAAAAAACTGCAATTATTCATAATCAACTATCCAAATATACATGGTGTCAAATATTTAACCAATCATCCATACAAAAGTCCATTAAATAGGCTTTGACATAAATAAGTGTTATGAAAATTTTTCACAACTAAAATTGTTCATGCATATGAGAGTGTACCTACTAATCGCAAGAGCACATAAATTATGTAAAAAAAAATAATCGTGGAATTTGAAAGATTCTTACTATGCTATATAATATAAAGTACCTACCAATGGTAAAGAATAGAATTCAACTTATTTCAACTGGTATTTCAACAAAAGCAAAAATTTCAAAGTCAATGTCAGTGAAATACCAAAAGTTTATATGCAATAGAATTTTTATTTGAAAGTTCATTTTACATTTTTTTTTCTTTTGAAATTCTTCTCGGTTATTTTGTCATTCCAATATAAAATTTTCTGATTGTTCGTTTTTGATGAATTTTATGCACATACATAACATACATTATATAATATGTATGTACTTTAAAAAAAAATATGTAGAGTAAAATAAACAAACATGATATACCGCATAAATAATTTATGATGGTATAATGAAAGTTAAATTATTTATAAGAAGAATGATAATAATTTTTATTTTTCATCACAAAACACCTAAACTGTTGTGAAATCGTTTAAAAACTTTTTTTATTTCAAAAAATTCTTTTAATTAAAATTATAAAAATTATCAATTTGAAAAAGAATATAAAAAAAAATATAGACGCCAAAAGCTATAAAATATGAATTAAGAGAATCAAGTGAATAACTTACCAAAATTTTTAATTTAAAAAATTTTATGATACTTACAATCCTCAAATTTATTAACCAAAGTATTTTACAAAAAAAAATTTTGTGTAAATAGTTAAACCACCATTATTTTTATATAAATGTGCAATTACTTTATGTACATATTACTTTATGTACAGTATTTTACCTATATAAATGATTAACAATAATGTTCTGTGAGTCTGAAATTTATGTTAAATGCCAATAGTATTGTCTTATTTATTTTTATTGATTAATTTTGTATTTTTTTTTTTTATCTCATACAATCACAAATTGATTTTTATTTTTGTATTGAATCATTATAATAAAACCACATATTACAAAAAAAAAAAACGATTTGAAAGACATATAATTTTAAGTTTTATAAATTGAGAATATTAATTTTAAAATCAGATAAAATGTTTATATGAAAAGTATTTTATTTATCGATTATGACCACAGATAAAGGTGTCAAATATTATGTCAATTCATTTAATTATATAGAAAATTTTTTATGAAAATATATTGGATATTCTGTAACAAAATTTACGTATAATAAGCAAAATTAATAGTTTCAATAAATAATGTATTTATGTAAAGGAAAAACGAATTCTAAAATATTTATAATTAAATTTTCATAAAAAAGACTAGTTATTAAAATGGTTAAATAATTATAATTGAATTCTTTCTTCGCAACATAATATTACTTTATGCAAATAGACAACATTTACTGGTATATAACTAACTATAAATACAATAAATTATAAATTGATTATTATAGTTATTAACATTATTAACATGATCACTGCAAATTACTTAATTAGACTATAAACATAAAACATAAATTGATCATAGTTATGTAAGCCGCAGCTAAAGATAATTTAATTTATTAAACAATTATTAAAAATTTGTTAAAAAAAATTAGTTAGAAATAAAATAGAATGCAATTAGTTGTCTGACAGAGGAAAACAATAATTTATCGATAAATCAATAATAATAATTATCCCATAAAATTCTATATTACTATATATTAGAAAATTTTAATAACAAATAATTTTACGATGAATTGAGGTTATAAAACTCATCAAAAATATTTGATATCCTCTATCATCTTTTGAAAATATTAATATTAATAATTTTTTTCTTTATTGACTATATTATTGCTTCACACCTAATGTGAAAATTACATGACCAAAGTCCAGAACCGTCTAAAATTATTGTTATGTAGTTGTTTACTATAATATGTGTAGCATATGTATAGAGTTATATTTTATTATGATGGAAAATAATCATAAATAAAACACTTTGGAATTTAATTTCCAATATTAATATCGACTGCCAATATATTCATATATATGTATGTAGTAATATTGTCATAGTTATTACATAAAGTTGGATTACTAAAAATTTAATTTAATTTTCATGTGTGTATAAACTGCACGTCAGGGTGGATTAATTTACCATTTTTTGGAATTTTGAAAATCCAGAACCTCAAAAATCGTGAAAAAATTTGCATTTTCCTATTTCCGATTGTTGCGCGTTGCACATCGACTTCTACGTGTCAAATTCTTCTGCAAGAATCTAGCCTTCACTTTTATTTTTCTTCAGTTCAAGAAGTGAGGAAATTTCAAATAAATAATCAAACTAAAAATAGCGAAGTTTTGGTTTCTTTTATCCCTTAATTTTTGTTAGAAAAATGTAATAAATATGAATTTTTGTGGTTTCTAAAAGAAAATAATTTTTCCATAAAATAAGCCCTTTACGGGAAAAACGCTTAAAAAGAACAAAAAAACCAAATCAAATAAACCTAAAGGACAACAGGATATCAGAAATAAAAGTGAAAATCTATACTAAATATTTTACTCAACATTATGTCAAAGTTATCTTCAAAATATAATTTTAATATAAAGTCGATCCTGTCTTTTATACGTCCATCATAAATATATTTGCGGAAATTTTATTACACAATTTATTATCGAATTTTTTTTTGCTTATATACATAATATACATAAGATACTACATATATTAGTAAATATAATGCTTTCTAAATGCCAATATTTTTATTGCTTCATAATCATAATTAAATATGTTGTGAATTAAATTTATATACTTAAATCTATAATTGAGAAATATTACTGTGGTTACAACTTTCCAAAATATATAACTAATTATTAATTATTCATATTTGTCATATAATAGTAATTTTATAATGCGAAGCTTAAAATATTTGAAAGTGAAATTTTAAATAAATAAGTTAAACTTGAACCGAACAAAAAAAAATTTATTTTTTGAAAAAAATTTATTTTTGAAATCTCACAGTCGCCCAAAAAACAGACCGCGAAATTTTCCAAGTTATCATTTAAACTTCATGTTTGAATTCTTCAAAAATTTTAATTTTAAATGTTTCTTTATTTTCAGATTTATTGCTATTTGGTGGCCATTAAAACAGTTGACCAAAAGTCGGGCACGTTTTATGATATTTTGTATTTGGGTAATAGCACTTGGATCAACAATACCATGGGCGATATTCTTTGATTTGGTACCAGCTAGTTTAGAAACATTTCCATCAGGGATGAGTGCAAATCATTATTATTGTGTTGAAGTCTGGCCACCTGGGACAAACGGAAATTTATATTTCCTATTAGCTAATTTAGTTACTTGTTATTTATTACCAATGGCATTAATCACATTATGTTATGTTTTAATTTGGATTAAAGTTTCGACAAGATCCATTCCGGGCGATTCTAAGGATGCCCAAATGGATCGAATGCAACAGAAATCCAAAATTAAAGTTGTTAAAATGTTAGTTGCTGTTGTTATATTATTTGTGTTATCATGGTTACCATTATATGCTATTTTCGCTAGAATTAAATTTGGTAAGTTTTAAAAATCAGTATGGTAATTATATGTTTTACAGATAACTTAAAGATATTTATGATTATTATGTTAAATATTTATTTTTTTTAGTATGCTGCTTTCAAGAAATAAAATAATTTTTTTTTTAAATATTTTAGGCGGTGAAATTTCACAACAAGAAAGTGAAATTTTAACTACTATCACACCAATGGCACAATGGTTAGGTTCATCAAATTCATGTATTAATCCAATTTTATATGCATTTTTTAATAAGAAATATAGAAGAGGTTTTGCAGCAATCATTAAATCTAGAACATGTTGTGGAAGATTGAGGTAAGAAAACTTCCATAAAATAATTTAAGATTAAATTATTCATGAGAAATCTATAAGTCTACCGAACATGATAATACTCAATATAATTTGACATCTTAAACATAAAGAATAATATCAATCTCAAATCTTTTATTAACATTTCTTAGATATTACGACAATGTTGCGATTGCATCATCAACTACTAGTACAAGAAAATCATCTCGTTATCAAAATGGTACAATGAAAGGTCCAAGTAGTCCGCCGACAAAAAACGCTAATGGTGCCGTCTCATACATTTATGAGCATAATTCTGTAAAAAAGCATAATGTAGTTGTCAAACAAGATAGTAATTTATCACAACAAATGTTATTGAAACAAGATTCACATGGGTCTAGACAAACTTTAGTAAAACAAGAAAGTGCTTCGAGTGATGCATCCCGTCGACCATTGCTAAAACAAGACAGCAGTGGCTCACGAAATTCATTATTAAAACAAGATTCAGTTATTTCGTATATTGAAACTCGACGTGGACAGTTTATGCGCAATGATTCTGATTTATCGAAACGTTGTGATTCATTTTCGACTCAAGATACGATATCAATTGATTCAAGACGTGGTTTCATCTGCAAGCAAGATACTCAATTAACTGGAATTGACGGTGCCATATCTGGCAGTAATAGTCGCTTAGCAAATACTTGTAACAGTAATAAAGCATCATTTTCAAGTCAAGATAGTTGTTCATCATTGCTTGAGCATAAAAGACATCGTTTGGTTAAACAAGATTCCATTATATCATTCGCCGACCAAAGACCAGGTAAGCATTTAATTTTAAAGTCGAATTTTAATGTTGAATTTTTTTTCAGAAAATCGACAAAAATTGAAAATATAATTTAATTTTTTTTTGCATAAAATTAAGCTGTATTATATATTTACGATGAATCTCTCGATGTTCCCTATCGTCGCGTCGGTGTCTTCAGGAAAAACATTACATTTGTTTCGAAATTCGAAAAAAAAAAACATGCGTATGCATCTAAAATTAAAAATAATTTTGTATTCTAGAACCAAAACGTCATCAATTAGTTAAACAGGATTCTGTTATATCATTTGCTGATCAAAAACCAAGAAGCTTTTTAAATAAACAAGACTCAGTTATAGCACCACGAGAAAATGGTACCGGCCATCATGTGTCCATTTTAAAGAAAACCGATTCACAAAGTAGTACAAACAGCTCACCAAGAAGAAATATTGAATTTGCTGAATAACTTTATTTTAATAATTCTAATACAACACTATTATCAATTAATAATAGTAATGATTTAATTAATAATAATTATAATTTATTAATCGAGACATATATTTAGATATATACAAAAAAAAAATTTTTAAATAAAATTAATATTTTCTTTTTTATAATATCCTTAAAATCCAATCCTATTTCGTAATTTACTTTATTTTATATTTAAATTTGCTTCATATTTATAGGAAGTACTATAAAATATCAAGAGTAAAAATAACATCAACGAATGATAAATAAAGTATTAATTACATTGATCAATAAATACCCTGATGTACTTATGCACTTCTGGAAACGTCAAATTTTCGCATAGTGTTATATTAATTTGAAATTTTAATTTTTTTTAACTAACAAAAAATTATCAATTTGTCCGTTCATTTATATTCCCAATGTATTAACAGTGTTTGTAATGACATTTTGTAACGATTGTCACAAAAAGTTTTGCGAAAAATTAATCACAGCTTTAAAGCAAGTATTTTATAATGTTTTTCTTGTTTAAAATTAACTATTAAAAATATTTTAAATCTACCTTCTTTTCGTCTCTAAAGTTCTATAATGTTTTAACACTTGAATATAACTAAAGAAGTTATGGCATCTTGTTTTCTTTTTCTCTTATTTGACATTATTTATATAAAATTCAGATCAAAAATCAAAAAAAAAAATTTTTTCAAATATTTTTATTCAATTCGCAATTATGTATTTCGTTTTTCAAAATGAAAAATATATAATATATTAGTTTTATGCGTATAAGAACTAAAACTTTTAATCCCAGTTCCTGCCTTTTGATCTTATCTATTTCCTAGAGACATAAAATATAAATAATTTAATTATTTAAAAAAAAAAAAAAATATTATTATAAAAACATTTACTAGTTTTAAAAGTTATAATATTTGCCCAGTGTTCATTCCACATTTTTTAATTTTAAATAGCAATATTTAATAAAATATACAAATTGAATTATATGAACCATAAATTTTTAAGCTCTATATTAAATGATAAAAATGATAATTAAAAAAATTAATTTAATATTACAAAAATAAATAAAAAATAATAACGATTGAAAAAATATTCAAAAAATAAAAAAAATTATCAAAATGTCTGTGTTATTAATTAAAAATAAAAAATAAATAAAAAATTAATAAAAACAAGAAAATATTTATATATTTATAAATTATACTATTAATAACTATAATAAAATCCAATTTTTTATTTTATTTTTTTTGTTTAAATTTTTATACAAAAATTAACTGAATAAGTTGAATTTTCTAAAATTTCCTGATTCTATTTTATTTAATTATTTATTTCTTAAATAAATTATATATATTAGGTATATTATACCAATAAAATAATTAAAAAAAAAAAAAAAAAAAGAAATAAAATTTCCTATTTCTACATAAACTATACACAAAAGAATTAAAAAATAAAATAGTATTATATTATAAAATTTATATAAATATATATAATTATTATTTTTTTTTATATAAGCAAAGAAAACATATTTACATAATTTATAAAAAATAGAAAAAAAAAAATTGATTTTTTTTTTTCAATAATTTTAGCAATAAAAGATGTACCAAAAAATCATGGAAATTTTATATCAAAAACATTAATATTAATGTATAGAAAAATAATAAATGGTTGCTTTCCAAGAATTAAAAATTATAATAAATTAATTTTGCACTAAATTAAAGCTTTGATAAAAATTTACCATAATTAGTAAAAACTTGTTTCCAGTCAAAAAACAATTTTTTATACCATCTCTATATAATATCTATTTATTGATTTTAAAGATGAAGTTGAAATATTTCGTCGTTAAATTGATAGAAAAATTGTCTGAAATCAACGATTTTTTTTCAATAAAGGTTGTTAAACATTATAAGTAAATTTTATTATCGTCGAAATAGTCAAACTTTTCGACCAGCTTTGTAAAAGTTGGAAAGTATTTATTGATGAAAAGAATTCGATAATTTAATATAAACTTTTCTCTACAAAAATATTTTAAATCAATACTTGTGGCGGCGCTATATGTGCGAATAAAATATTCAGTTCTTCATGGTTTTAATATATAATAATTAATAAAACTAAATGCATGTAGGAAAATCTGTTGTGACTGGAAGAAAGATTTCCACTAATTAAATGATATTGGTGTAAACATTATTTAAACATCTCAATAAAATCATTAAATGAACAAAGTAATTTTCAACATTTAAAGCTGTAGTTCGGTATCTTCGAATAATGTATTAATATTAAAAATGTCAACTGGACTGATTATATACTTTATGAGATATATGAGACATTACGTAAGGCATTATGTATAATTATAAATAGAAATATTTGGTTTCCGTTAACTAGACATTGAGATTTCTGTATAGCTAATGAGTTAATAACTGCAGCATCAATTAACGAAATATGTTTAATTTTTCAAGATCATCATACTAAAAAAACAATACTTTCCTTTTTTGTTCTGTCAAATTTATATAGGAACATAATTGTTTGTTTTGGAAGCAACCTGTAAGTTATACAACCTAGCCGATTTGTAGTGTTTGTTACTCTATTGAGATTTCATAAGGAAAATTTATTTAATATTTTTCTTATTAAATTTCGATTCAATTGCACGCACATAAGTAATATATAAAATATAATATAACAAAAAAAAATTTTTTTACCATAAAATTTTAGTTTTTGTTTATAAAACATAAATAGCTACCTACATATAGAAAATATTTACAGATAATTGTTGGAAAAAAAATTTTTACAGAAAGGTTTTGAAAAAAATAAAAATAAATAGGTAAAACAAATCTCAATATTGTGTTAATTTCTAAGAAACGAATGTTTTAATTAAAAAAGAAAAAAGCCGTACCAAAAAAATTTGATTAGCAAAAAAGTAGAAATACAACAAAAATAGCGTTTAATTAAGTGTATATTATCATTAACCAGAACTCTACATAAATGGCATTTGTTATTAAACAAAATTTAAGGAATTTTTTCTTTTATTTTTAATAGTAAAATTTCTTATTTGAATTAAAAAAAAAAAAAATTAATAATCATGACATCATGCCCAAAACAAAAGTGATTCAAATGGACATCGAATCAAAAATAATAAAAAAAATAAATAAATAAATAAGAACAAAATTAATAAAAACAAGAAGAAAAATAAAAATTAAAAATAAATTAATAAAAAAATAAATTAATTAAAATTAAATAAAAATAAGAATTTAAAAAAAAATAATTTTAAAGGCATGAGAAACGCACACATGCTGTAGCACAAAAAAAACTAAACAAAAAAACATAAACAATAACATTTAAATATATGGATACACTTAAAAATAATTTTATCAATAATAATAATATAAATTTTAGAATTTTATATAAAATTAATTTGCAAAAATAAAAAAACATAATAGGTATATAATATATATTTTATATATTAAAAAGTAAAATAAAAATTGTTAGTAAGATTATATGAATGTGTTCTTTTCTCTTTTTTGGTTTTTCTTGGTTTTTAATTTTATTGACTTTAGAGAGTTAAAATAATGATTGCAATTTATCACAAAAATAAGCCCAAATATTAGAGATGGATTTACAAATAGTACGTCAAATATTTTGAAACTAATTATAGGCTGCAATTTGTTTAAAAATATGAAACACAATAAACCAGAATTCGAAAAATAATTCACAAAAATTTTATGTATGAATAAGAGTTGAGATTAAGTATAAATAAAATATAATAAATATTGAACTAAGTGTAAATCCGTCACTGTCAAAGAGTATATTCAAATAGTATAGTTTAATTTCTGAACATTGAAAAATTATAAAATAAACTCGAAATAAAAACTATAAAAATTATCAGAATTATTAATTCAATTTGAAAATTGTTAAAACATTCGATGTCACGTACTTGCAATTCTCTTTCATGTAATTTAACATGCTTTGGATGTTGGAACAAAAAAGTCATCCATAATCAGCAAGAGTTTTTCAAAATATTTTGCAATAATAAAATATTAGGCTATCGAGAAAAATGTATTTGTTAATGTTTGATTCAATTGATTACCGAATCAGCACGACACTGTATGACTGAACAAAATAAACTGTTGAGAACGTTTCAATGACTTTTAATAATTATTACGAAGTTTTCAGTAATCAAAAGTTTGAATCCATCAAAAGTTTTTATATTATAATAAATTAAAAATATAGAAAGAAATATATATTATACTGCAAATGCAATCTAATTAATTCTATAATGGAATAAAATTATTTACTATTATTGTTTTTTTCAAATACATATTATTTCAAACATTTGTATTTGATTTAGAAATATTAAATGTTAAAAACATTAATATAATACACAACATAAAGCATATTATTATACATATATTTTTATATGGATAAAAAAAAAAGAAAATAATTAAAAAATTAATAGTGTTACACTATATTTCTATATAAAACTATATAATTATAGGTATATAGTATTATTAGTATTATATATAATGATAAAAATAATATATAATCAGAATATTTTAAATGTATGAGTTATTAAATAACTATAGTTAAATGTTTGTTGAATTAAAAAATAAAAAAAAATTAATAATAAAAATAATAATATTGTTTTCATGATAACTAAAATAATGCATTTTAATTTTTCGATTTATTTAAATAAAAAATAAATAAAAATAAAAAAAAAAAAAAAGGGACTGAAAGTTTTTTGATAAATTATTTTAAATTTTAATTTTGCTGCTTCTGCCATGATATTGAATCATTGAAAAATTAAAAAGAAAAAAATTTTTTTTCTTGTAAGAATTTACCCAAAAATAAATATTGTATCATTTTATTGAAAATATACGATTTTTTGATGCAATCAAAAATATAATAATGATTGTTATCATAAATACATAAACTGGAAATATTTGAATATTTTTTTCGTTTAGAAAAAATAAAAACTATAAATCAACCATAATTCATTTGTAAGCCGTCCTTGAATATCAACTTAACCAGTTTTCTAATTAAAAATAAAAAATGTTTTTCTCCATCTTTTCTTTCCAATAATTAATTTAAAATCTACTCAGAGTCACACAGTTTTTTTTAACAATTTCTCAAAAAGGAAGCAAACTTTTTGAGGCAAGGACATTTGAAGAAATTTACAGCATTACATACATATCAGAAGATTTCAAATTTCATTATTATATTTTTTTTTTTCTGTCTATTTTTGCAGGACTAATAATGGTTGTATAACTTATTTTTGGGGGTTCACTGATACAACCCTTACGCAGTGTTCACTTATTATACCGTATAGGTTTTTTGAATCAATATATTATCAATCGTTTTTAAATTATAGCCCCTAAAATCTTGTATATAAATGTATGATGACTCTAATTAATTTATCATTATTGCAATTAACCGTCCCTTTTGAAATAATTATTAAAAAAATAAAGAATATAAAATATTATTATTACATAATTTATTATTCTAAAAAAAAAAAAACAAAAAAAAAAAATAATACATATTTTTTTTTCAATATTTTTCAAAAAAAACTAGGAAATTTAAAAATTAAAATAAAATAAAATTAATATTTTTAAAACTGCCACCAAAAATATAATTAAATGTATTTTTGTATTGAAAAATATTTTGCTTGTTGAATGAAATAAAAAATTAGAAAAAAGAATTTAAAAAAATAAAATTTATTTATTATTTTTAAAAATAGTATAAAGTAAAATAATATTTAGGAAATATTTTTTTTTTTTTTATAGAAATAGTAAAATAACTTAAAAAGTAAAAAAAAAAAAAAAATAGTATTTATTTTTTTTTGATTAAACTTAATAATGTTGAAAATGTTTGTGTAAAAACAATTAAATATTTACATTGAAGTAAGTTCCGCCAAATTGGATTTAAAAATCATCAAAATAATAAAAAAAAAATTTACAAAGCAAAGACACATTTAAAAATAAAAAATTCCTGTATATATTTTTATATACATAATTATATATTTTTTTTTTCATTTAGCTTCAACTCTTTTTTAATCGATGATAATTTAATTATAAATTCTATCGTGAGATAAGCTTTATTTTGCCTTTCGAAAGTAGTTGTCAAATTTAATCCAATATTATATTTCAGTTAGAAAGTTTTATTGAATTAAAAAGCTTGATGAATTTTAATTTTCATATTAAAATATGTAATAATTTTATTCTACCGAAAATCAAATTTCTAGTAAATTCATAATTTTTGGTTCTCTCGAAATAATTTCAACTATACATATACTTAAATTATTAGCTTAAGTATATATACAAAAAATACTTTTTGAACTCATCTTCATTTTATTATTTAATTGTTTTTTTTTTTAAATAAATTATTGAATTATCTCAAGAAGAAAACATAAATCAATATATAAATTGAGAAAGATTTATATTAAAAAAAAATGATTAAAAACAAAACACTAGAAACCAAAATATTTAATAGGAGGAAATAGCCGCCAGAAAACGCATAATATTTGAAAAAAAAAAAAAAACTTAACTTAAAAACCAAATGAAAAAGAAATAGAATTAAATTTTTTTAACAAAAGATAAAAAAATAAATGGCAAAACTTTAAACATAATTATGAAGGATTCAAAGATTTAATAAAATTTGAATATCATTATATTACATTTTTTTTTTAAGATTAATTAAACATTGGTTCCAATTCAAAGAAATAGATACAAAAAAAAAAATTCATATAAATAAAATTTAATTGAATCTGACACTAAGATCCAAGGCAAGAAATAATATATAACAACATATAATTATTCTTTCCAAGAAACATCGAACTATATAAATGTTGAAATCATGAATTCAAATCTTCGAAACAAAATTACACCTGAAAATTATTCTCTCCACAAAAATATTTTAATAACTCATCAATTTTATATTTAAAATTTTGATAATTTTTACATAAAAACATTGTCCAGCCTTGGATCAATTATATATATATATTAATAAAGTTTTATAAAATTAGGCGTCTGTTAATAATATTTAAATACAAATTATTTATAAATTTTAATCCAATAATATGGTTAATTGACGCATTTATCGGGAAAAAGAAATTTTACAAATTATTGTTATCAAAATTATTTGAATGTAGGTATTTTTATATACCATAAAATTGCCATATTATTGCATAAGATCAACATCATCATAGTTAATATAAATGTAGATTTAAAATTTATGAAAATAGATGTCAAGTGAATGAAGCACTCAACAATAATAATAAGTAAAAATTTTCAAATTTCATTTCGTATAATCGAAAATTTTTGAATCGATACTTCGCGAAAATGATACCTGTGAGTTGTAACTATAACTAGAGGATATACTTGTAGATTTCCCCCCGTATCTGTTATTTCCAAACGAAAAACAGCGATTAAACAGCGATTAAACCATATTATACTGGACGTTTGTAATTATTATTGTAAACTTTAATATTTTTTGTGATTTAAAATTCACTTTAAATATGATGTAATAATTTTTTTTCATTTATTCTAAACATCACAAAAATAAACAAAAACAAAAAAGTTATAAAACTCTAAACGCCAATATAAAGAAAGGATAACAATTTACATTATTTGTTATTAATAAATAATAATAATAATAAAAAAAAAATAAATTATTTATCTTTTAAAAAAAAGTATTAAATGGGAATTTTGAAACAAAAACTAAATAACAAAATTTTTAAAGAATAAAAATTAAAATAGAAAAACAAAAAAAAAAAAAAAAAACGAAAACAATTACATATCTTGTAATATGAAATTTTAAAAAAATTAAAACTATAAATGAAAAATATATATTATATATTTACTTAAATATTAAAATGATACAAAATAAAAACTATTTTTTAATAATCATGGGAATGAAACTATATATTAAATGAAAACAGATTTTTAAATATTTCTCAAAAAAAAAAAGAAAAGAAGAAAGATATTTTCATATTTGAAGAATTATTTTAAAAATAATTTTTTTTTTAGATAGCAATAAAATAAAAAAAATAAAAAAAATAGATAGGCATATAAATATGTATGTATTTCACAAATTTTTACGAAATATTTTGCTAATATTGGATAGATTATTGAAATATAATATTATGTGACACTATTACTATGTACTAAACGTATAGTACTGGCAGAAAATTTGAATAATATCACAATGAAATTATGACATTTTCTTGATACTATCAAATTTTTAAAATTTTAATAACTACACCAATGAGATTTTAAAAGGACACAATTTTATAACAAACTATAGTTTTTGGCTTGTCTATTAATCTAACATTATTTTCTTCTAGATTTCTAGAACATCGAATATTTTAACTATTAACTGATGATTTTTCTTTCTCAACTAAAACTCGATTAAAAGACGGCGAATACTCAAGTGAAGATAAATTTTATTATTTCAGCACTTCTTCTGTTTTTTTTTCACTGTCTATGATTGTCAGAAATACAAGTCATGACCCAAATTGTTGTGGCTAATATCAATGTTTTGTCTTTGATACAATTTATCGTATGTTTTTAATACCAATAACTATAATCACAAATATATAAGTAATGAAATGCATATTTTTTTTTTGTTTTATAATATTAAAAATGATAAAATAAAAACATTTTTAATCTAATTTTTCCTTTATTATTATTTTTAGAAATATATGTATAATGGAAATTATTTTATTTTCCAACATTAAAATTATAAAATTTTGCATCAATGTTGTACATCGATCAAAGATCAAATAATGTGCAAAAAAAAATAATAATAATTTGTACAACATACATTATTTAGAATTGAATTAAAAAAAAAATAAATAAATAAAAATAAAAAATAAAAAAAAAAAATAAACAAAAATAAAATATTGGAAAAAAAAAATTAAATAAAATACAAAAAAAAAAAACAACTTAAAAGAAACTGAAAACGCTTATTCTAGATTCTATTTATATACCATAAAAATAAAATTTTTGATGAAAATTAAAATCAAATTTGTAAAACGAAAAGAAAACTAAAAAATATTAAAAATTTATTTAAAATTTTTTATTTTAAAATAAACCCAAAAATTGATAATAATATATTTTTAAAAGTACATAAAAATTAAATTATTTAAATACCAAAATACATAGAAAAAAAAAATTTAATTAAAAATGTTTTTAGCTTTTTTATTTTATTTTTAATATATTGATATAAGAAAAAAAAATTACATATTTATTTAATTAATTTGGATTTTTTCTTTTGTGAGAATCCCAATAACTTATTATTTCTATCTTTCTAGTAGGTATCTACTATTAAAAAAAAACACTTTAGACAACCTTTCATTAATAATAATGATCTCTTTATCTGAAAACGTTTGAAGTTCAAATTCTGAAAAACATTAGTATAAATAAGAAATTTTTTTATCCTTTCTTTGGAAAACATTTAAAATAGAATTACATCGGGACATTACATTTTTTTATTAGGTGTACAATGTCAATATATATACATTACATACCATATAATGCATCGTATAACTTAATTAAATACATAGATTTTAAGAACACAATTACACAAATATATATTAATATCATATTAGACCTACATAATATCGTCTGCTGAGAAATGAAACAACGTATAATTAAAAGTATAGTTTCGAGTAATTTGAATTTAAAGATTTGAAAATTAAAAAAAAACGTATGAAAAAATATCATCTAAAAAACACATTTTAATCAACATTAAGAATATTGCAAAGTAGTTGTACTTATAAAATCGAGTACGAGGAATCGAATGGTGCTATTGCCAAATAATGACGTATAAATGTCATACGTTGTTTCATTTCTCACCAGACGATATATAACCATAAAGGTTCGGACTTCGATACTATATATATAGTATCGATGTACAAATAGTAATATTCGAGTAGATACTTACATTAAATTTCAAATAATTATTTTTATTAATTTCTTAATTTAATTTTTATTTTTTTTACAAATAAAGAATCGAATAAAAGAATATTAAAAAAAAAAAATTTAAGCACAAAAAATAATAAAAAAAAAAAAAATTTATTAAAAATTAAAATTTATAATGAAAATAATAATAAATTACAAATAAATATATTATTATAAAACATTATTTAACAAATAAAAAAAAAAATAAAAATAAAAAAAAAAAATTATTTATATAAATATACCTACCTATTATAATGTATTTATATTTTATGTAGTAACCAAGGCAATTTTAATTAACAAGGCTTGGATTGCACGCACTTAATAAATTATTTTTCATGAAAGTTTTTGACGCTGGTTATACGTAAAATGATAGGAAATTAGACAAAATAAATAGTCCGAGAAGTAAGCATCACAAAAATTTGTATACTACTCCTTTAGTCCAATCAGTCTAGCTGTTGTCCGTTGAGAAGCTAAAGTGCTTGGGTATGCCATTTTGAATAGGCTTACCAGACTCTACCAAACTGAGTGTCCTAAAAAAAGGGGTGATCAATCGAACTCTTATACATATTTAGAAACATTTGGCTCATTTGCTAATTGTACAGCAGCCCTCGGACTAAAGTAACATATTTCTACTTACCATTTTCATTTGTTTATAATTTGTCTTATTGAAAATAATTATTAAAAAAAAATTTCAAAAATTATAATTATTTTGATTTAAGAAAATAAAATAGTTTGTTCAGAACACGTCACATCATCATAACTACTGCAAAATTCCATAGTACATTAATAAATACATATCCTAGCCTAGTTACATAATTTGGGCCTTGGTAATAACCAAACAATTTTTTGTATAACAAAATGCTATATTAAAAAAAAACAAAAAAAAAAAGCTTAAAAATGAGTTATTTAGAAACAAAAAAAAATATTTATTGATTAATTATTGAATATATAAAAATATTATTATTAGAAATTATTATAAATATAAAATTAATTAAAAATGTGAAATTTTATGTTGACAAAAATTAAAAAAAAAGCAAAAAAAAATTCTATAGGTATGTATTATTATTATTATTTATCTTGAATAGAAAAGTAAAATTAATGAAAATAAAAATTATACAAAAAACAGACATTTATTTGCATTTTCATATTATAAATTTTATGACATCAATAAGAACATTGGAAACAGGGTAGATGTCCTCAAGAAAAAATTTTAATGGAATCCATATCCAATTTCTTACTTTCTTATTCACAAATGATGTTAATGTCGATGACATAAATGTGACAAACTCCCTATGATCTGCAGAATATTCTATTTAAATAAAGTTCTGGATTTTATAACAAAAAACTAAAAATTTAGTAAAATGCTTAAAAAACCGAAAGCTAATGCTTTCTTTTCCCAACCTATTGACCCTCTGGACGACCTCTCGTCATAAACTTCATTCCTATCGAGTATAGTGCAGAAGTAAAGAGTCTAGGTGTAATACTTGATAAAGGTCTCAAAAACATAAAACAATTATTGGAAAAGTTAGTTTGAAGCTCAGATATATCCGAAATGCCGAAGTGTCCACCATTCCAAAAATGTTAAGCTTAGTTTAATCTTATTCAGATTGCAGCTTTGTTCTAATTGAATGCATAAAGTTAATTACCAAAATAAGATTACTACAGTATGTTGGCCAGCCATTTCCAACCATTTCCTAGGGTCTTCATATTTTTATATCAAAATAAATTTAAAAAAAAAAACAGTGGCGCCAACAACACTTTGATATTGCATAATTCCAGGCAGCGATGTAAAGTTTTATAACTATATATAACTGTTTATTCAGGAAGTGCGTGCCTAAAAATATGCTTTTTTATTCAATTATGGACGTGACAATCCAATAAAATTTCACTTTTCTAAAATAAAATTTTGAACTTAACGAAAACTCAGCCATGTTTCAAATTTCAACTTATCTCTAATTTTTATTTTTTTTTAAGGAATTCTAGGGAATTTTTTTTTATTTTATTTGTTTTTATTAAAAACAGCGAGTTGGCAACATTGTTTCTGTAATCAAGAAGAAGTCAAAATTTTTATTATCGCGGATTGTGGAGTAAAAAAAATTTTATTTTAATTTTTTTTTTTGAGAAAAAATTTAAGAATTTTTAATTTTTATTTTTATTTTTTCAACTTAAAATTCAATTTGATTAAATAATAAAAATTAAAAAATTAAAAACAAATCGAAAAACATAAAAATTGATTAAAAAAAATTTCTTTTTTTTCCTTGACAAAAATGTTATCAAATTTTCGGGTTGTTGCTCGACGAGCATTTTCAACTGGAAAAAAGAATTTTGCAGCAGCTCAATTAACAGTCCGCGATGCTCTAAATTCAGCCATTGACGAGGAGATGGAAAAAGATGATAGAGTCTTTATTATTGGTGAAGAAGTTGCTCAATACGATGGCGCCTACAAGGTAAAAAAAATTGATGAACTCCAAGAAATCACTGTGCAAAAAATCTCAACCAAAAAAAAATTTTTTTTTTTTATTTTCCCCTTTTGACATTTAACAGTAGGTATTACGTAAACAACAAAAAAAACAATGATTTTTTTTGTATAAAAAACGAAAGAAAAATCAAAAAAAAAACCGAAATTCATAGCAAGTAGGTACCTAAGTACATTTTTGTGTGAAGTGTGAAGAATAGAGGTTATCTAATTTTTTTTTTTTTTCAAGTTTAATGTTTATTTTCTTATCGGGTGATTTTTAATTTGTTTATTTTAAAATATCGTTTATTTATTTATTTAGTTTTTTTCTTCTCTTGCTTGTCATTATGCCGACACGTGCGATTATGAAGACATAATCGTGATTCGAATATGGGTACCTACTTGTTAGTTAGCTGATCTTCTGGGGTTCTATCAAATTTTTCTTTGTAAAAAGTTTTCAAAGTACAGGTAGGTACTTACAGGTTCGAAATTAAAAATCTATCTTTTTAAAACTGATAGGCTGTGAAGGTACCTAAAATCGTACCCTTCAAGGAATATCTTTGCCGGTAATAATTAAAAATATATAAACAAAATTCTATTAACTTAGTTCGTTGAATCTAAAAATTGAATTAACATCACCATCATCAAGAACAAAAATTCTTTAAAGATTTTATTATTTTCATTTTAGATCACCAGAGGATTATGGAAGAAATATGGTGACAAACGTGTCATAGATACGCCAATCACAGAAATGGGTTTTTCTGGCTTAGCAGTTGGTGCATGCATGCACGGATTACGGCCGATATGTGAATTTATGACATTCAATTTTGCAATGCAAGCAATTGATCATGTGAATACTACCTATAAATGAATTATAAATTAATTGTAATTAAAACCAAAACTTGTTTTAGATTATTAACTCAGCAGCGAAAACATTTTATATGTCCGCTGGTAGAGTTAATGTACCAATGGTATTCAGAGGACCAAATGGTGCTGCGTCTGGTGTTGCTGCACAGCATTCTCAATGTTTTGCTGCATGGTATGGACATATTCCGGGCCTAAAAGTTATTTCTCCTTACGATGCGGAAGATTGCCGTGGTTTATTAAAATCAGCTATTCGTGATCCAGATCCTGTTGTGTTTTTAGAAAATGAACTTGTGTATGGCACCGCATTTCCTGTTGACGCAAAAGTATTGGACAAAAATTTTTTAATACCAATTGGTAAAGCAAAAATTATGAAACAGGGCAAGCACGTAACTTTGGTTGCTCATTCAAAAGCTGTAGAAACGTGTTTACAAGCTGCTGCAGAACTAACAAAAAAAGGTAATTAATACAACAAGATTTAAATCTTAAATTTTAAATCAATTTCATTTCGCTACGCTGCGACCTAACCATTTGGTGCCTTCGGTGTATAAATAAATTATAATTATTATTTTTCAATTAAAAAACGTAATGAATATATTTTTAAATTCACTGTTAACATTTTTGAACACCTATTTTACTCCTGAAAATATATAATATAACTACAAAACAAGATCAATTCGTGTAAATTTAATTCAATGTAATATTGCAATGAACGAACACTTGCCCATTAAGGGTTTAAAATAATATTAAATTTTTTTTTTTTAATTTAAATCATTTTTTAAAGGAATTGAAGCTGAAGTTATTAATTTAAGAACGATAAGGCCACTTGATATGGACACAATATGCAAGTCTGTTAAGAACACTCATCATTTAGTCACTGTTGAAAACGGTTGGCCACAACATGGTAAGTTTTCAAACAAAACAACTTAATATAAAACAAAAACAGTCATGAAATATTTTTATTACATTTAACACGTCACTTGAAGCATGCCAAAAATTAAAAAATACTTTTGATAAACATTATTGTTTGCATTAGACAGAGACGTTTTCCATACTGAAAGCTAAAAATATTTCATGAAAACATGAAGGTCCGCCATATACTTACCTTCAACTAATTTTATTAAAATTAACTTACAATTTGATTTATTTCAGGTGTTGGTGCTGAAATTTGTGCTAGAATAATGGAAGATGAAACATTTTTCCATTTGGATGCACCAGTTTGGAGAGTAACAGGTTAAAAATTGTTTGCATCTTTAATGTTATTTGCAATTGCAATTGCAATATTCTTACATGGCTTGTTAGTGGAAGATTTGAAACTCACTAATTTTTGCTTGACTTGAAAATTTAAAAGCCTTATTTTAATATGTCATACATCCTTTTTTTTTTTGTTCACGAAGCTTTCTGTCCTGCAAAAAAGATAATTTTTCCTTATAGGTATATCTGATAATTCTAATAATGTTTGTTGTTTAAATTTGAGTAATTCTAAGTAAATATTGAGTAAATATTTATAATATTTTAGGTGTTGACGTCCCGATGCCATACACAAAAACATTAGAAATAAATGCATTACCTCAACCAAAAGACATCATTCAAGCTGTAGAAAAAATATTAGGAGGCAAAAAGAAATAAAATTCGAACTAAAACATAATTTTATAAGAAATCTATTCATATTTTCCATCTGAAAATTATTCAAAATTATGTAAAATATTTATTTGTTATTTTTTCGTAGAAATATTAATATTGAAAAAGAAAACAGAACTTTAAAAGTAAACATTTTCTTTTTTAATTATAATACATATACGAATTTTTTTTAACGATAATTGACCGTAATATAAACATTTCCCGATTTGTAAATAAATTACCACATTTTATTTAGAATATATAGATAATTATTATTTATTGGCTTTGAATTTTGTTATTATTTTTGTAATTATGATTTGATTAAAAAATATTCGTTTCGAATATTACTGCCTTAAAATGTTTTAAATCATTTTTTGTGTAAAAATTAATTGTTAAACAAATCTATAATTTACAATTTATTCAAACACAGAGTAAGACGAAAAATCGATTACAGTGTACTGATCACCTAGGTTATTTCTAAGTTTTTTCAATAAAAATTTTATTTGCTAATGGGTTGTGCAAGTTCTTTTTTTTAATTTTATCACAAAACATAAAATGTATCAATCTATAGATTTTTGTAACAAAGCAGACAGTTCCAAAACTGATATTAAAGCATAATAAAAATGAAAAGCAATCACAATTTTTGTCCCAAATTTAATACAATATAAAGAAGAAAAGGAAAAGCTGACGGAACTTTCATCATTTACAAACTAACAGATTGTTACAAAATAATTTTACTCTACATTTACGTATAATGATATGGTTACCTCATAACACAGTTTTTTTAGGGTTTATTATTTCAGTGTTTATACTATGTAGTTACTATAGATATCGTGGGATCACTCGGCGATCTGACTCGAGCGGCTGAGCGCTCTCATTGCATCAAACGAGCTTGTGCAGCAAAATAGTACAAGTAACATGTGCGGCAACTAAAGTATTCACCTGTTTTCGCACTTTACGTTATATTGTATTAACTATAATAGAAATTAATTTTGATTTTAAGAAAGTTTTATTTTTAGTTGAACTACTATTTATTAAAAATATTTTATACTTTATGAAAATAAGGCACCAGAAACTGATAACTTTAAAATAACATTAATATACAAAATGTACTTTACATTAGTAAAATAATAAAACTTAGTAAAATGCCCCCCAACCAATGTACATAGCTGCCAAATTATCAATTTCAGTTGCTTCTTGTATAACGTAATTCACTACTCCATCTGTCGATAATGGAATATATGCTTTTTCTTCTTTCTGTAAAAATAAAAGAGTTAAATCCATTTCGTAAAAAATAATTATAATTCTTTTTTTTTCTTGGTATTATTACGTATTATCTTAATGATACTGGCTTCAATTTTTATTATACTCACTTTGTTGACAAAACCTTTTAGTCTAGCTTCTGCTCTCTGTACATTAGTTATTGCGTCAGCGTCAGTACATTCTTTATTCCGTTGGTCTGTTTTACGTTTGTTCCAAGTAACCATTGGATCGTATATAAAAGGTTTCAAAACTGACATTAAAAGTGGCCGCTGTGTGTGTAAAACTTTTAAAACGATTTCGCAACATTTTCTAAAGGGACCTTCAATTCCGACCGGACCCATAGCATGTACCTATGAAAAATATTAAAAACTGAAGACAGAGTACACATTAAAAACAAAAAAAATCTACCATGTTATGGGTTAAACGAAATGGTACTTTTTCAGGAACATTGAAAGTTTCCGCACGATTAAATAAACAATTAAAGTCAACATGAACAATATCACCACTACTGCCATCCAATAAAATATTTTCACCATGACGATCACCCAATCCAAGAATATAGCCAACCATTGACATAACAGCAGTACTTCGAATGTAAGTTGTCCTTGCTTGATACCAATTATGTGGATTTGGGAACTGTCTTAAAAACCATTCGTAGAAAACAGGTGGATGACGCGGTATCATAATTTGTAAAAATGTTTCTCTCAATTTCTCTCGCTCTCGATTCTGTGTCATTGTGATTTGTTTTAGTTCTTTATTAGACATTCCAAATTTTTTCATTTTATACAAATCCAATAAGATTTTACGAAATGTAGTTAAATTGTTTACCCATTCAATAATTCCGCATTCTTCATTAAGCGGTTGAACTGCATACGTTCTAATTCCTAAAATAAAAAAACAACATTAAAATGATTTTGATTAATATGTAATAAATTTAAACACCTAATCGTCTCTGTCGTGCTTGTGGATCTTGATGCAAATATTGCTTAACAACAGCATTGAATTCCATTAAGCGGAAATCTTTACGCAAATCATCTTTTGGCTTCAACATAAATATATAATCACGACCATCGCTGCCTACGATTGTAATCTTCTTTGGTTTTTGCATTGAAGTTAGTATTTCCATTTTTTCATGAATACCTTTAATATAAACCAAATTGTTTGGAAAAGGATTATGATGCTTCGCAGACAGTTTTCTTTCTGAAAATTGTGGCAATGTAATTTGCATAAAGCATTCGTAAGGCATCATAATTGAACTGAACTCAACGTCTGATAATAACTTTGGCAGCTGACGAATAACTTTACTAACTGGTGGAATGGGACTCATTGGTATATCCATATTAGTTAATTCAATGAGCTTATCAGCCAATGAATTGAAATCTGTGATGAGTTTATCATATGATCGCAAAGATTTATCATGGAATATCTCAGCACAACGTTTTATTCGATTTGTCAATGAAGATTTATAAATTGGCAGAATCATCCAGAGAGAATGTTGTGGATATTTTTGAATAAGTAAAATAACAATTGATTTCAGAATTTTCCATACCATTTCCGATGGATGACAAATTCGACTAATTATTTGAGAGAATGCAGTGAACCATAAAAAATGCGGCAATTCTTTTGATAAATCTAGAACAATTTTATTCATTTTATTTATGTAGTTGTCGTTATTTGTAGATTCGTTACATTCAAACCATATAGAAAGAAGGCGAGGCATTGATTCGTACATGAACTCGCATCCATGTAACATTGATTTTCCATAATAGTGCATAACGTAAGTCAAAAATTTGACTTTTTCTTCAGATTTTTCTTTATTTATTGATAAACACAATTTGTCGTAATATTGCGCCAAATGAACGTAACATTTTTCTGAATAATTATTCGCCTTAATAGATTCTTGAAAATATTTTATATTTAACTGTGGATCAATATTCATTGATTCAGAGTTGTAAATAGCTTGGAGGAATTTGGCTTCTGAATACAGCAGACGTTTATTATCCATCATATCATTTGGTGAACCAATTCTATCAAATTCTGCAATTTTTTCTTCTAAAATCTAAAGTTTAAAAAAAAATTATATTAAACAGACTTAGATATTTTTTCTTATCTGTAAATCCTGGATAAATAAATAATTATTCTAACGTTTAAAAATTAATCAGAATCATGATCATCAATCTTTCAATTTAAGTATTTGTCCTTATATTAATAACCTTAATCTTTGTTCATTTTATTTTATTTTTACTTATATTATTTAATAAATAATACCTTAAAACATTGTGGTTGATCGCCTTTACTCCACAAAAGTTTGGCTTTTTCTATAAATAAATTATTGGGATTGTAGCGCTCTGCATTCAAAATATTCAAATGTGCTTGTTGATAGCATCCGGCTTCTCGGTTTAATTTCATTGATTTTAGCCATAATTTACCTATCTCATTATCAATTTCATCTAGAACTTTTTTTTCAACCTTTGATTTCATTAATTCTTTCATTTCGGTTAGTAAAACTCGTCTAATATTTAAAAATGGCTCACTTACTTTAAAAGTTGGTTGTAAAATAATTAAACGTTCATCCCAATCATTGAAAAATTTTCCTAAAATTTCTGAATTTTTTGCTGAATCATAAGAACTACTATTTACAATTTCTTTGGTTAAATTAGAAATTTTCTCAATTTCTGTTATTATATGTAACTTGGTTATTTGTGAATAACCCTTGTGATACGAATCATAATCTGTTCCACTAAATTTTAATACTTTTAACATATCTAAACGAATTTCGTCAATTTTTAAATCAAAATTTTCACTATTGTTATGATATAAAAGTAATGCTTGACCACATTTTATTGACCAATTTTCACTTCTATTAATAATTGGATTATCAAGTAGTTCATTTAATTCATCATACCTCCCTAGTCGCCATAACGGTTCGGCTTGTGGAGTTTTCAGGGCTTCATCAAATAATTTGTTACCCAATTTATTCATGATCCCTAAAATAAATTAAAAAAAATTAACATCGTTTTATCGTAGTTCTTAAAATTACGTTTGATTATTAGGAGAAAAACAGAATTTCTTTTATTAACCTTGTGATATTAGTAATGCTGTTTCTGGAGTATCCAATCGCAGATAACATTGCACAATACCTTCCCAGTCTAATGGTTTTAAATCACTTAAAATCGTTGGATTTTCTTTCATTAATTGTTCATAGCACGACATTGTTTCATGTAATTTATCTGTCATACTGTTAATTAAAATTTGCTCTCTCAGCGTCGAACGATGTGATTGCATTTTATAGAATGTACCTTCTAGTGCATCTAGATCCATCAACTCCACAAATATTTTAATCAAAAAGGACAAATGATCTTGTAATTTTTCATTTCCTAATTTATTTTCATTAATTAAATATCCTTCTAAATATTTTAATGATCTAGCATATTCTTTGCATGAGAAATTAGCCTCTGCTAAATCTAATTTATTGAATGATCCATAAAATTTTTCAACAACTTGAAAATTTTTGTCATTTTCATACGCAAAACTTATCTTAAATTCTCTTATCCAACGTTCAACGAAATCTATCAACTCCAAACACAATTTAGCACATTTCGTATTAAAATTTACATCACTGCTTTCATCTTTAATTACATTTTCCTTTATTGTCGAATTTCGTTGAAATGACAGTTCAGTAATATTATCATTTTCAACAGTTTGCTGTTCTGATTTATCACGAATGGATTGTAGAATTGCAAATACTTCTTCAAATATTTGTTTTCGAAATTCTTCGTTATTACATTGTTGCAATGAATGAACTAAAATGTATGGCAATACTGCATCCAAAATATTATTATCCTTACGAATCGAAGGTAATAATGAATTTAAAATATGTTTTGTATCATCTTCTTGTATATAGCTTACTAAAATAATAGACCATTGAAATGCCCAATCAATAAATGTTTTATTTTCAAAATTTTTAAACATTGGATATATGTACGTTTGATTTGAATAATTGTGTAGAGCTACAAAATAAAAAAAATTGTTTCAATTAGACGAAATGGTAGATTTGAATTAATATTTAGTGTTTGAATTTTTGTTCTAAGATTGACTTGAAATTCATATATATGATTTAAGTAAATTGATGAGAGGTTTAGATTATAGTTAATTGCACGGATTTGATAATTCAGTCTTACAAATTTTTCAAGCCAGTTTGAAGTTACATACTTAATTAAGTTTTATTTCAAGACAAATTTATTTCTTTACAAGTAGTAGCCAATATTCTTAATTTTATTTAAAATAAAAGGTATGAAAATTAAATGCCAAACCTGTGTAACATGAAGTTAGAAAAGGTTCCATTATTTGTCTCATTCGCTCAGGTAACGCCATCCATACATCCATTTTTGTTTTTTTTACAGGACAAATACCAGTCGTTCTTAGAATTTCTTGAATCCCAAGAGAAAAATTATCAACATATTGTGTGTTTTTTTGAAATTGATATGCTTTGCATAATTTCTTAAGTACAATTATCGCAAACGAATCCGAATTTATACTTAATGGAAATGCTTTATTCTGTTGAGAATAATTGGGTCTTAAGTATCCAGGCTCAATAGCACCTAATTCACCTAGGCACCTTCCAGATGCTAATTTTAAATTTACATCAGAATTTCTGCATCCAATCATTAAATTTCCTAAAACTAATTCAATTACTGGATTCACAAAATTTTGCCTTAATATTAATTTATTCAATTGATCACGACTTTTAACAAACAATAATCGTAAATAATTTAAACCATTGATACGAACTGCTATGTTTTCATGAGAAATTTGCTTCAAAAAAAATTTTATTTCTTCTAAAAAAATTGCTTCAACCACATTTTTGTCTGCTTTATTTTCCTTTTTTAATTGCAATAAAATTTTACGCTCCTCTTCGATTTTTTTTAGATTTATAATTTTAGCGACTGAATCTTTGATTTCTTTCGAACAATTTTCAAATGTTTCTATAAAATACAATTCTGGAACATAAATACTTAATAGATTTCCATTTGAAATGATTAAAAATTTATAAATGGCATTTACTTTATCAGGATATGAATATAAGGCAGGTTGTAAGGCAGCAACAATTCGACTTAACGACGGACCAAGTATTTGAACATCAACATTAGATATGAAAATATTCCAAACATCAAGACACATTTCCTTCAAAAAGTTATTTTCCAATTGGATGAGAGTGGTAAGAAGTGCTAAAATCTTAAAATGGAATGATGTTATATGTGTTGGTCCTAAAAAAAAGGTGTAATTTAAATAATTAGATAATAATATATGAAAATAATCCATTATATATAGGTATAAAATTAAGATAATATCTACCTAAAAAACGTATTATTTCTCCCAAACTTAACAATATTTCAAGTTGCAATCGTTTCTCAAAGTCTTGATTCATTAAACAATATTCAAAATAAATAGCAACTCCCAAAAAACGATCGGCTATAAATTTTGTAACATCTTTTGATTGTCCGGAGTTTGAGGTTGAACCTGATTCTAATTTCTGTAATAACATTAGTCGAATTGTTTCCATTACAGTTTTCGGATTTTTATGATAATAAAAAAGCATTTTGGGCATAATTTTATTTAAATTCATTAATGCATAAATTTTACAACCAGTTTTGTTCTCAAAGTACTCTAAACATTTCGATTCATAATCTAAGCGTTGCGATTCATTTTGATTATCAACAATGTAAAGCAGATAAAATGTTACAAAAGAAGCTTTCAGTAAGCCATTATTATCAATTTTCGTATAATTTGCTAGTTCCGTTAATAGTTCTTCACATGCTTTTGTTTCAATTATGTAAGGCAGCAGCATTGCAACCATAAATTTATATTGGTTGTAAATAAAATCAAGACTATTTTCATATCCTAGAACTCCGGAAATAATTTTTAGAGTTTTTTCTAATATTTGACGATGCATTAGAAATGCTGAAACACAAATTTTCATTATTAATTCTAATAATTCTTTGTGATGCCAATTATATAGTTGACGAGGACGCAAATCTTGTCTTTGGCATATCAATTTAGCCATATCAGCTGCTTCAAATTTAATTTTTGATTCAAAATGCATGATAAATAAAGTACAATATTTGAATAATTTTAATGTTATGATTTCTGGTAATGCTTGCACACACGAAAATCTGTTGATTATATTCAAAATAATTTGTTGCTGTGAGAAATCCATATTTAAACATGCTTCTAATGCTTGTGGTTGTAAATCTTTGATAAAATTTTCTAATATAGGTAAAAAGTTTGAACTAGTATAATTTTCTATTAAGAGTTTTATTAAATGTGGAGTTAGTAACGTCCAATTTTCTAGAATTATACTGTGGTTTGCTAAATAACTACTGTGCGTTAATATCCGTAAAAATATTTGACAATTGTCTTTATTCAAATGTACAAACAACGATGGAAGTTTCGATTTTAAGAAATATGATTTAGCAGATGGTTTAATAAATTCCAACAAAAGTTTAGTCTTTGATAGTGTTTTATTGATAAAATTTTCTGGATTGCATAATAAGCCTGAAATCAGAAATAAAATATATTAAATTAACAGAACATAAGTAATTATGTTAAATAGTTGTTAAATGGAAAAACAAACCTTCATTAATTTTTTGACAATCTTCACAATAAACAAAGAGTTTTGTCGTTTCTCCGAAAATCTGTTCTTTATATACCTTTATATTTCCATGTACAAAACAAATTATTTGATCAACTTCAGCAATTAAACCAAAATTATTGTGTTTAATTATAAGTTCGAATAACTCGTTTTCGAAAAATTCAAAAATTAACAAATTTTGCAATAAAAAAATTTTCATCCGTAAAAGGAATTCTTCTTGTAAATATTTTAAATCTAAACGAATAAAACATCTTTTTAAAATCTGTTCAAATTCTCCCTGAAAATAATGTTTATCCTTGACAATGTTTAAATTTAGATTCTCAAAAATTTTCAAACAAGCCCTGCTAATAAGTGGTTCTTGTTGAACTCGATCATATGGAAAATTGTTCAAATTTAAATTAACTAATTTTTGAAAATATTTTAAATAGTTTGTAATGGCTAGATTTTGATCAAATTTCGAAAAATTTTCAAAAATAGAATTCTGAATAAGTGAGTTTATAAAATTTGTAAATTCTAGGAACTCATTTTTTTGCATATTTGTATCTATTTGCATCGCTTTCATTAAATTTATAATGTTTCCAATACATTCTTCTTCAATGAAAATTATTTCGACATCATTATCATTTCTTTCTAAGCTTGTCGATTGTTGAAAAATTTTTAATTCAAATTCAATATCATTTATTAATTTTAGAATTTCATTTAAAATTTGTAAACTATTTAGAAAATTCGATAAATCATTTTCATTCTTTGCTCTCAAACTTAGATCACAGTGTTTTCCAAATAAATCAATGTATATTTTTTCCCACAATTTTGATATTTTACGTAATAATTTTTCATTATGATTTTTCTTAATTTCTTTTATTAAATTCTGTTTGAATATTCGCAATAAATTTGGTGACATTATTAAAATATTATCTATATTTTCATAATATTTATCATCCTGTAAACATAAATTTTCAGCTAAAATTAATAATACCTCACTTATTATTGGTATTATATCATCTTTTAAATTAATACATCGAACATTCGAACATTCATTTAAATTAATAAAAATTTCGAAAATATTTTCAAATAATTGATTTTGAAACTCATTTTCACAATCCAAATTTAATAAAAAATTGTTCGAATTTTTCTCATTTTTGTATGAAATAAAATTCAAAAATTTTATAAATTTTTGAAATAAATCCTCAATTTGTTTTTCATTTATGTTGTCAGTGTAAAGCCATATTTGAATATTTTCGAAAATTCGTAAAAACGCTTTCATAACATATTGATAAAATTTAATATTTCTTTGTAAATTTTCATCGAATTTTTTCAACATATAATCAAAACATAAATTTTTAATTTCAATTGGTGCCGTATCAAGGCACTCCAGAATTGTTAATGTACAGATTTCTTGTTTTTCGGGATAAACATGAATAGACGATGGCAGTACTGCAATCATAATTTTAATTATATTAACTAATAAATTTTCTTGTATTTTAATATTTTCCAAATTTAATTCCTTAAAATTTGCTTCTGGTTCAATTTCTTTAAGATATTTTGAATCTGTTGAATAAAATAATTTCGAAATATCTGGTAATTTATTATCATTGTTATTAAAAAATGTTAATTTCTTAATTAATTCAATATATTCGAGAAATAATTTATTGAATAATGATGGTTTTTTTAATAATGTTCCAATTAGTATATCTTGTTGAAATTCAATGTGACTAGTTAGAGCTCTAAAAAGAGAAGAAGAATAATAAGAAAACAGATTAGAAATATTTAGTTTTATTCGGTGTTAATGTTTTTTTTTTTTTAATTCTTTAAGATTTTCAAAATTTCGCAAATCACAATTATTGAAATGGAATGAATTATGATGGTGTTAAAAATAATAATGTCAATAATTGTTTTTGGTACCTGCCTAGGTAGATAGGACAGTGTCTAAATTTAATTCCCAGAAATTCAACCTGGATTCTACAATAAGTTACCTTGGGCCTAGACATGTTGTACTTAGTTAGCCATAATTTTTTTTTTTTTTTTGAAGTTTCAATTTTCTACTAAATCGAACAGAAGTTGGATCTCAAAAACCGCACATACTCTTAAAATGTTTAGAAAATAAAGAAAACAGCAACTTGTAGAGAACTTAAATAATGTTTAATTCATGAAAGTTTTTGGCCCATCATTCAAACTCATCGTAGGTAGACCAAGTAGGTATTCGCCACCTACACAGACTTCAGCTTTTTTAATTTAGCAAAATTAAATTTTTTTCAAACTCACCTTTGATTGTCAATTTTCAATGAATTATAAATTACTTGATTTAATACCCAAAAATTGAGAAGATTTTCTTTTTCGATTTCATCAAGATTTCCTTCAATAAATTCGGCCGAAAGCAAACCATCGTCAAAAATTAAATCTTTTTTAATTGCATTTAAAACAATTCCCATTTGATTATTAGCTTCACTGTTCTTAATTAATCCTACAATTCCTTTCCAAATATTTGGATTCTCTTCTTCCATTTTAAATTTAATTTTTTTTGCTTAATTTTAAAAATTTGATTTTTTTGTTGATATTAATTATTGGGGTTTTGTTTTGATATTTAAAAAAATAATTTTTGTTTACCTTAGTTACAGTTTGTTGTTTTTCTTTTACGTGAAAACTGGTGGTATGGCAGCACCAACATTATAAGGTAACCGCATAGAGAATCATAGAGTGGTGTTTACACTTTGTAATCCAAAAAATACTGAACGACAACTCTGTGGCCACAAGACCTAACCGCTTAAGTCGAGTTTTAGGCGGTTATGATTTTATTATTCCAAACAGTTGGTCATATGATTCTATGTATACTCACAAATTTTTACGTTCCTAGCTTTACAATTAAACTTTTTACAGCCAAAAAAATAATAGCCTAAGTCGTTTTTAATCCCTTATGATTTTGGAATAACAGCTTAACTCTGATTATTTTTCAGAAATAAAAAAAAAAATTTCTTGTCTTATCATAATAAGTCTTCATTCCAATCATTTTTTTTTTTAATACTTAGATTTTTTCCTAACTTAACTTTAGCCAATTTGAAATTTTAAAGATTTGAAACTTTAAACTGCTCTCCTGAAAAGTAGCAAAATCGAGTTAGGCGATTATGACTTGTGGCCACTGAACTTAGTTTTAGTTGTTAACCCAGCGCTACACAGGAGGACTAGAATACCCAAATATATCCAGCGTTTCGACCAAATTGGTATTTCAGTAATAGGGTGGTAAAGCTTACTATTAAATTTTTTAAATAAAAAAATGTATAGTAATTAAAAACTTTTTATTTTTTAACTTAATATACAATTTGCTAAAGCTAATTTATCGTGTTTGTTAAGTTCTAAAATAAAATCTAATTAATTTTAATTACAATAAAATTGATGATGTTGGTGTTTTCATCCAGTCTCTGATAAATTTGACTAAAATATGCTAAGCAGACGTTACATCTAATTGTTTTTGCTTGATAATTTAAATTTCAACTAGGAACCTACGTATAATTATTTATCCTGTAATACCTAATTTCATCAGTGCTACATCCTACGTAAGTATAATAAAAACTTTTAAAAATGTTTAAGAAATTCATTAACTGCTGCAATATCACAATGTTATATATCACATAATTTAGTACGCATATTATTATAATTCTAATAAAATAATAGAATTTTATGTAAATTTAATAATATTAAGGATTAAGATTGAAATTATTGTAATTTATAGAAATAATTTACATACCTTATGTTATTTGCTTTAAAACCAATTTGGTAATCTGAGGTTTTAAATTAAATGAATAAAACACATAGGAAATTACAAAAAGAACCAATATCACACATCCATCTAAAATACAACATAAAATATAATATAATTTTTTAAAACTTTAAAACTCGACGTTTATTTATTATCCACAATATATACCAAAAACACTTACTTACAAATAACTTCTCCCAAGGTTCAATCATGTAAACACAAGTATTTAATTCATATTGATAATATAAATTAGCGAGCCAATTTTTAATTGAATTGAACATTCTGTGTATATATGAATATTTTTCAAAACAATATTAATGTTAAATTTAAAAACAAAATATATATTAATGCATTGTCCAAAATATTGTCCTTATAAAGCTGTGCATATGCGCAGATCTATTTAATAATGCAATGCTGATATAAAATGTAGAATAGATATTATTGAAGATAGGATAATATAATAATTGTAGTCAGATACAAGAAGAAGAAAATTCAATATACCTACCTATTCAAAAATAAAATATTTTTGAAAAATAATAGACATCTCCATATAAAAAATTTCGAAAATACGATGTGTAGATAATCTTGGATAATCTCTATTTATTTATCACGTCTTAGGTATCAATAATACTTATTTAAATTTTAATTCAAATATAATGAATACAATAAAAAAAAAATAATATAGGTAGGTACTCAAAATATTAAATGCTGTGAAAGGTAGGTATCCTAGACGTCCATTGATAGATTTGCCTTATTTGAAAACAACAGCATTGCAACAGTTTATTATCCTGTAAAGGAAAACAAAAATAAGACAAATAATTTTTTTTATTAATGAAATATTTGGACAGTCTAAAAATTAAAATTGGGTAAATTATATTGGGTAAATTATATGTTTGAAAATTTTTTGTTATTAAATTTATTGATCGCAATAGGTAGAATTTAAATTTATAATTTATATTAGTTTTCTCGCCAGGGACATTCGCTAGTACGTTGTATTGTGTAAAAGGATTTCCATTAAAATAAAAAGTAATAATAAATTTTTTCACAGCAAAATATTTCAGTATAAATAAATTGATTAATGTACCTATACAACATATAAAAATCTAAAGTAGATGAATATTTCCAATGACTCTGTAGTGCCAGTTCTAAACCACAGAATAATTCGAAATTGGGAAATCCAAAATCCTGTATTTTGGTGTTATGATTTTTTTTGTTGTTGTAAATTTCGAAATTACATCCCAGTTGGAATTGGTTGGTATGGAAAGTGCTCAAAAATTTATTGTAATTTTTTTTCACCACACTATTCCATATGATTCCACCAAACTGCTTTTATAAGTTCCAATAGGTGTCGCTATACCTACTTCTTACCGCTTAACCTCAAATTAATTTTTTTTTAATATGACAGCCGCGTCCACGTGAAAAAAAAATATTAACTTGATGTTGATTTAGAAACGTAAACAAAACAAAAAGGAAGAGACAAATTAAAATTAAATTAAATTTTTAAAAATTTATAAAATAATAATTGATACTAAAATTTGAATAAAAATGAGTTTTCGTGGTCGCGGTGGTGGAGGTGGCGGAGGTGGTGGATTTAGAGGCAGAGGAGGTAAGAAGAATTAAGAAAGTTTATAATTTTTTTTTGAGAAAGATAGGTGAAGCATAAAATGTGTCCAATTCCAATACCCCATCTCTAATGTAACGCTTTGAATTTTCAAAGCGTATGTATTGGATTCTCTGGAGTCTTGACGAAATCTTTAAATATGTAACAGGTTCATTTATCTTTGTGTTGTGGTCAGTGTGTTTTGGAGACCTACACCTATTAGTAGGTAGGTATATGAGGTACCTGTTGATAGTTGATACATTTCAGCTTTATTTTTATTTTTTTTGTTAAGATTCGCAAGCTATGAATTTTTCCTTTGTTAAGAAAACTGTTTGATTCTACCTGCACAGGCCTAATAATTTTTATTTTCTAGGTGGTGGCGGTGGTGGATTTAGAGGAGGTGGTGGAGGCGGCAGAGGAGGCGGTGGTTTCCGTGGTGGTGGTCGTGGCGGTGGACGTAATTTTGATACAGGACCACCGGATCGTGTTATTCCTCTTGGTCATTTTACATATCCATGCCAAGATGATTTAGTTGTCAAAGTCGATATCGAAGATGTTCCGTATTTTAATGCACCAATTTATCTAGAAAATAAAGAACAAGTTGGCAAAATTGATGAAATTTTTGGAAATCTAAGAGATTATTCAGTTTCAATAAAATTGGGTGAAAATATGAAAGCCTCAAGTTTCAAAGCGAACCAAAAGTTATTCATTGATCCGCAAAAAATATTGCCGCTTCAAAGATTTTTACCTAGGCCACCGCAACCGAAAGGACCAAAAAGAAAGAATGGTCCTGGTGGTGGTGTTGGAGGTGGAAGAGGTGGTGGTGGTAGAGGAGGGGGTGGTAGAGGAGGATTTGGTCGAGGAGGCGGCGGAGGACGAGGTATTTTTTGTTAATTTTTATTTTAATGTTCTATAAATAAGTAATTTTTATAGTTCCATGAAATTTCGAGTTTCTCGGTTTTATTATGACCTGACATTTTGAAAACTTTTTAATAAGAAGTGTGTTAAAACCTCGAATATGGACCGATTTGCAATAAAAAAATTTAATTAAGCCCTCACTTATAATATTATATATGCTCACAAAGCATAATCCCTACGTCTTATTGTGTTGATATGATTTGATGATGCCAGACACTTATCATATGATATTACATTATTTCGAATATTAAATAATCAAGTTAAAATATTTTTTTTTAACAGTTTCAAAATATAATAGTCAAAAATGATGAATACGTAATTTTTTTTTTGAAAACTTGAATGTTTAAACTACTCTCCTGTAAAATAACCAAAATTGATATTTGTTAATTCGATTTCACATTTTATTTTTATTTTGTTTTCAGGAGGAGGAGGTGGAGGATTCAATAGAGGTAGAGGCGGTGGTGGTGGTGGTGGTGGAAGAGGAGGTGGTGGCAGAGGCGGTGGTGGTCGTGGTGGAGGAGGTGGAAGAGGACGATGGTGAAATCTAATTAAAAAATAAAGTTATTAATTTTAAGTTTTAAAATAAATAGAAATAAAGAATTAAATTTTATATGAATATAATATAAAGAAAAATTATTCTAATAACATAGTGTTATTAATTTATCAAAAAACATAGTCGATAAAATTCGAGGCTTCCAAGATTTTAACAACGAAGAATAACAATCAACGTCAGGCAATCAATCATGAAATTATAAGAAAAACTTTTAGGTTGCCATAAAATAAAATATGTAATACAAAATATGGCGATGGTAGGTAAGGTTGATGGCTGTTGAAACAATTTTTCATACTAGATTGTTAAAACAGAATCCAACAAAAGCTTAATTGATTTCAAAAGTTGAAAACCTAGTTAGATTATATGAAGACGATTTAAGGTTAAAGAATTTAATTTTTTGAAGTTCATGTGTAAAAATAACGATTGATAAGTTTTCGAGTGGTTTTCGATAAGTGTTTATATGTTATATAATTTTTTCGACATCCTTGCTTAATTGCTATTGGATATTTTGAGGCTTGTAATGAGGTTATTAGAAAGAAGAAATTATTTTGCATTTATAACTGAAGTGTTTTTTGCAACCAACACAACATTTATGCGAATTAATGTAGATAAATAGTTTGAGATTTATTTTATATTACCTACTATCAAATTCACTTTAATTGATTAAGTATTTAAATTTCTTTCACAATAAATTTATTTAATTCAACATTCTAAATTATTTTTTTTAATCTAAATTTTCAACATTGAATTCCATTGACATTATTAATTTTCAGCGGCAACATGCAATTCAATATAAATTATTTTAGAATTATTAAAGAATTTTTTTTTTAATTTTCGACTTAATATTAAGTAATAATTTATTATGAATTTTTAAATCTGAATTCGTGATAGTTTTATCTGCATGATATCTACCGGTTAAGAATAAGATTTTAAAAAGAATTTCTGGTGTGTTTTCTTTTATATATTTTTTGTTTTCAGAATAATACCACCAACAGTTGATAACATTTTTTTGTTTTTGTATAATTTATTTATATGGACAGTTAGACTGTTATTATAAGCTCCTACGGTTAAGAATATAGTTTAAACTATTTTGCATTAAAAAAAAGGAAAAATAATTAATTAGATAATTAACTACCCACTGCCTGGCGAAAAAGTTACGGAATGAAACTTTTCTTCTTTTTTTTTTAATTTAACGTGATTTAAGCTTGATTTACACAATGGCTAAAAATGGCAAAAAAAAAAGATCCCAAAACAAAACAGGACAGAAGATACAAAAACTAATAAGTTAGAGTAGTACGAACAGAGTCATCTTTTTTTTTTTTTGGTGTCTTTTTTTGTAATCTTTTTTTATAGCAAAAAAAAAAAAGATGAACTAGTTCATCTTTTTTTATAGTTTACGTCTTTTTTTTTCTAGGCGCGTAAATAAAATTTATGTTATAATTTGAATTTTATAGTTTCTGAAAAATTATTATTGTATTTCTAACCTGGGGGTTACACTTGCTGAAAAAAAAATGATGATTTTTTTTGAATGTATGTGCGAAATTTTGTGTGAAAAAAAATCAAGAAATAATCATGATGAAAAATCATGCTTCAAAAAAATCAGTGTTGATTTTTTTCTGTCAAAAGGAAAATTTTTGGCTGCCAAAGAAAAAAGTAAACTCTTGAAAGTGCAAACAACAATAATAAAAGCGGTTTGTTATTACGGGATTTGAATTTGAATGTTGAAATTTAAAAAAATCTATGTGAATTATTTATTAAATAAATAAAATAACTTACTTTAAAAAACAAGATATTTTATTGAAAAAGGTGAAGTTTATAAAAACTAAGAACTTAGTAAAAAGAGAGAAAATAGAAAAAACATGTCGAAAAAATTTTATAAGGAAGAAATATTAAAATTTATAAATTTATACAGGGAGCACGAATGCATCTGGAACATGAAGTCTTAATGCGTTGTTTATAGCTACCACAGTAAAGTAATTTTTGGAGGAATGTTCCGGAAACCTATTGACAGCTAATTTTATCTGAAAGTAAAAAATCAAATGCAAAAAATATAAAAAAAAACAGAAAAAATATTTTTGACAGGAAAGGTACCGTAAAAAAATATTATGATAGGTAGGAAAAAGAAACAAAAAAATAATTTTGTGAAGTAATGAAATTTTTCAGATATTAAAAAAAAATAAATTCAATTTTCTTAGTTATTTGAAAATAATTTAAAAAAATTCTTTTTACGAAAAATAGATAAAATTAATATCTTCATTTTCAGTAAATTTGCTTAAATATAAATAGAATAATAACATAGAAAAACGGTTTTTACGGTATCATTTTTTCAGATAGGTCAATTAGCTATAAACAACGCATAAGCCAGTATGATTTTTGACTCATAAAAATTTCACACTACATTAAAAAAAAAATAATCATCGCTTTAAGCGTGATTTACACAATGGCTAAATTTGTAATCTTTTAATTTTTTCTAGTCAAACTAGAACGAGAAAGCGATAAATAAACAACAACAACAAACATGTGAAAGAAGTAGACAGAAATTTAATAATTTTTTTCCTTTTATAGCACAAAACATAAACAAATTTTATAGCAAATTTACATGCGGGTTACACTTGCTGAAAAAAAAATCATGATTATGATTTTTTTTTTAATGTAGTGTGAAATTTTTATGAGTCAAAAATCATACTGGCTTATGCGTTGTTTATAGCTAATTGACCTATCTGAAAAAATTATACCGTAAAAACCTATTTTCTATGTTATTATTATATTTATATTTAAGCAAATTTACTGAAAATGAAGATATTAATTTTATCTATTTTTCGTAAAAAGAATTTTTTAAAAATATTTTCAAATAACTAAGAAAATTGAATTTATTTTTTTTTAATGTCTGAAAAATTTCATTACTTCACAAAATTATTTTTTTGTTTCTTTTTCATTACGTTTCCTACCTATCATAATATTTTTTTACGGTACCTTTCCTGTCAAAAATATTTTTTCTGTTTTTTTTTTATATTTTTTGCATTTGATTTTTTACTTTCAGATAAAATTAGCTGTGAATAGGTTTCCGGAACATTCCTCCAAAAATTACTTTACTGTGGTAGCTATAAACAACGCATTAAGACTTCATGTTCCAGATGCATTCGTGCTCCCTGTATAAATTTATAAATTTTAATATTTCTTCCTTATAAAATTTTTTCTATTTTCTCTCTTTTTACTAAGTTCTTAGTTTTTATAAACTTCACCTTTTTCAATAAAATATCTAGTTTTTTAAAGTAAGTTATTTTATTTATTTAATAAATAATTCACATAGATTTTTTTAAATTTCAACATTCAAATTCAAATCCCGTAATAACAAACCGCTTTTATAATTGTTGTTTGCACTTTCAAGAGTTTACTTTTTTCTTTGGTAGCCAAAAATTTTCCTTTTGACAGAAAAAATCAACACTGATTTTTTTTAAGCATGATTTTTCATCATGATTATTTCTTGATTTTTTTTCACACAAAATTTCGCACATACATTCAAAAAAAATCATAATTTTTTTTTCAGCAAGTGTAACCCCCAGGTTAGAAATACAATAATAATTTTTCAGAAACTATAAAATTCAAATTATAACTTAAATTTTATTTACGCGCCTAGAAAAAAAAAGACGTAAACTATAAAAAAAGATGAACTAGTTCATCTTTTTTTTTTTTGCTATAAAAAAAGATTACAAAAAAAGACACCAAAAAAAAAAAAAGATGACTCTATTCGTACTGCTCTAACTTATTAGTTTTTGTATCTTCTGTCCTGTTTTGTTTTGGGATCTTTTTTTTTTGCCATTTTTAGCCATTGTGTAAATCAAGCTTTATGAGTGATTTGAAAAAACATATTGATTTTTTATGAGATTTTTCTCAAAATAAAAATTCAAACTTGAAGTAAAATTTTAGTCTGTCTCTAAATACATATTTAGTTAGCTTGACGGAGTATGTTCCATTTTCACACTTTTTTAGAGCTTATATATAAGATTTAATATTTTATGAATTATGTCTAATAATACTAATCAAATGTTAAAAGAAAATTTTATGAGTTTAATGTTCTATAGTTAGTCTCACATAATGAAAACTTTGACAGAAACTAACAAAATAAACGGTGATTTAAATAGTTACCTATGAATTGAATGTAACGAAAAATATACAATATTGAATTATGTGTTTCTAAATTAAAGGAAGTATTAATATTAATTATAATAATTAATTATAAAATGATAAAAAATAATCATAATTTGAAACACATATATTTAATACATAAGTAAGTACTTAATTAAATACGCTCCAATTTAATAGTATCACAATATCATAATAATGACATGATTTCAAGGATCTTATTTATACATACATGATTTCATTAAAAGTTTGGTATATAATTTTTAACATTTTCTTTGGCAATTGAATTATATCAATCGGACTATAAATAGATAACAGAACTAAAATTTATAAAGAAATTTAATTAAATTAAAAAATAAATACCTAAATAAGAATAAATCTTAAGGTATATATACCTACTTTTTAAATTAAATACACAAAATATCTTACCAATATTAAATGAATATTTTTTCTTAAATACTATATTAAATATATATAAATTTTTTGAAATAACAATCATGCTGTGAAATTTAATATTTCCTGATTTCATTTATTTATTAAGAAAAATTAAATAATATTTAAAGTATTTTTATTTTTCAAAATCGTAATCTGATATTCGTTTTAATTAAATTGGATCACGAAATCTAGATTTTTGTTTTTTTTTAGTTTTGGGAAAAACTTCTAACCATAAAGAATATGATTCTAAAGTTACGATTAAAAGAATTTCATGAATTATGAAATGAATCTGAAATGAGAAAAAATTAAATGTTTTTTTTTTATAATGATCCTTTTTTTTTTAATGAAAAGTATATACTGTAGAACTACAAATATGCATTTTCGTTTTACGATAACATAATAATAATATAGAATCTCCAAATCAAACCTGGTTTGGTTGAATTTTTGACATTTTCCGATATTTTTTTTATTATTTGGTGTTATTATATAGTGAAAACTTCTGTGTTCATATTATAATACATAAACCACTATATATGTCATTTTAATACACTTTTTTCCGACTTTTTAACATAACGAACTTATTTCAAAACTTCAAATTAATTTAAATATATTTTGCAGACAGTCTTTTATTACTTTTAAAATTTTGGAATGAAATTCATTAATTGTTTTGATTTAAAGATTTTGTTACTACATTCTTAAAACTTTAGCCCTTTCTTATTTGAAAATTAGTAAATTGATAGAATGAAATCAATTCAAAGGTAAAGTTTCTTTCAAGGATTATGATATTTGATATTGATTGCGCAAATTTTTTTATATGAAAAAAATTAAAAAAAGAAAATAAAGTATAATTATTATTTTCTGAATCATAATTTATTTTCTATTACAAAAAAAAATCAATGTCTTTCTTCATTAACACTTTATGGGAGTATATAAACATTTTTCTATTGAAAATTAAGATATTTTGTTTTGAAATATATAAGCACGCGAGCTAATTAATTCTTGGCGACAAGTATTTTTTTTTTCCCCATATAGTTCCAATGTCTAAGTTGAGTGTATTTTTATTATCTGTAAACAGATAAGAATTTCAAAAATGTTATAACTTTTCTATTTTCTTTTTGGACTTATTTTTGGCGCCAGTGTCTTACTGCAAAATTAATAATACATTTTTATTAAAACATGCATAAGCATAGATTATATAATATGCTATCTTGAAGTTTTATATGAAAAAATGACACGTAGGGTTTAAAATTTTTAAATTGCAAAAATTCTTGAAAAGCGTGATTATAAAAATACAATTTTGTTTTTTTTTTAACATTTAATTCTTTGTAATCTAAACGATTGATGCAGACATTTTGAGATCTTATTTAACTGCCGTTTACTCTAGCTTATTGAAATATAATGTGTAGTAGACTTAATATTGTGGCCAAAAGTGAGAAAACTATAATTACGATTTCAAAGATATAGAAAATATTTATTATATTTGAAGGGAATCAAATACATTTTTCAATGCTTAATGATAAATTTATATATTTAAAATTTTGAAATTATAACTTATAAAACTTCCATAACAAAATGCCACCTACAAAATTCACGGTATAGTTTAGCATAAAAATGATATGCGGGTATAATAAGAAAATATGTATAATAAGGTTAAAGAAACTTATAATATAAATTCAATATTAAATGATCTTTATAAAGATTGATACGTTTAAAAGATAAAAGCATTTTTAAAAATGATAAACTTTTTTTTTTTTATATAATTAAGTGATAATGATGGGGTTATTATTTTGGCATAACTTGTTATTATTTAGAAATTAAATAAAAGGAAAAAAAATCAATCGAAAGAATTTTAATATTTTTTTGTAATTTAAAATTTAAATATGAATATTATATATATATATATATATTACAATACAAAAGTGATATGCTATAAAGGAAATGGATATTCATAGATGTTGTAAGGTTTATTATAGTTTTATATATTTTTTACAATTTTTACAATTTAAACCTATGTATTTAATATCAATTTGAAATATAATAAAGAAATTTATTTTGTTTTATTAGCTCGCAAATATGAATGGGTAACTGAAGTCATTTTCATAATTATTTGATTTTGGATTTTAATGTAATAATAATTTTAGATAAATGCTTAAGGACATTTTTCGAAGTAAACGAAGTATTTATTAAATATTTTAAAATGAAGATTTTTGTACACTGAACACTTCAATATATTTATTTATTTATTTATTTATTTCATTTTAATCTATCGGATCATAACCTTACAGATTTTTAACTTAAATTAAAAACTTACATAATATTCAATTTAATAAAAATATAACAACTTCATATATAATTCAAAAAAATAATCACTTATTTATATAATTTTCTATTCAATCTTATCATTAATTAAATAAAAATATAATAATTCATATAAATCATTTTCAAGGATTTGTTTTAAGAAAGTGTTCTTGATCGATATAAGACGTAAAATAAAGATGATGTTTTCCTGAATCGTTCACCTCTGCAATTAATGTTTGGATCTTGCATTTTTTTAAGTATTTCGGCGGTTTTATGACATGTGTTATGTTTTATTTATGTTATATGTCTTTGATATAATTATATAATATGCCATACCGCACTAAAGATATTTTGTCTTTTAAGAAATATTATAATGTGAATGGAGAAAATTTAATATTGAATGCAACTTAATATTTTAAAGAATTTTTTTTTTTAATATTTTATTTATTTTATTTTTCAATATTTTAATCATTAAAAAGTAAAATTTCCTTAAATCATTTATGCAAACAAAGTGTCATACTTGAAATGTTAAAAAAAAAAAAAATTGTTTAAAATAAAAAATATGAAATGATATGAAATGATGTTCACAGAAAAAAAAAACACACACAACACAAAATGTGTACATAAAGCTTTAAAGTTAAACTTTTAAATGAAGTAAAATTCAACTGATTTATTAATAAATATTATTTTTTTTTTATGGAAAATTTCGTTTTAAAAAGTTATATATGCTTAACATTTTTGCCAATTATATACCGTTGTGTTTCTTTTCAATTTTCTTGTAACTTGTAGGTTGGTAATTGGAAGCAAGAGACAAAAAAAATAAAGCACAGTATTAACCTCCTGTTAACTCCAACAACTTGACCTGTCAATGTATATCAATCAATTTAACTATTGAGGTGTCAATCATGTGGTCCATTCAATTTTAGTTACAACCATTTTTTGATGTTTAGCGAAATTTTCAATTCATGGCAATCACTCAAGATGGTCATTGTAGATCAACAAAAATTAAAAAAAAAAAAAAAACTACAAAAAGCATATAAAGAAGGAAAATATAATGGGACCACCACCAATTAATATTGTAAGGAAAGAAAAAAATGTGAATTTGCTAAATACGTAAATTTTACAAAAAAAATAAAATTTAAATACAACATTACATGACAATAGCGATAAATAATTTAATAATGGAAATTTTGTTATGAAAAAAATATATTAAATACATTATTTTCGATTGATTTGATATTATTTAGTTACTAACTTAAGATCAGTTATGAAGCTGGATGCCGCAAATGTTAAGAAGCTGGGTGGCGCCTCCTTTAAGCGGCATAGTACTGAGGGTCCTAGTTCAAATCCTGTACGATCTAAATTACAAAATTTATTTCCTTCCTTTGTCATATTAAAATAGCCAAGCGACCTATTTGATACTTGAAAGTGCACGGAGGTATTCAAGTTCAAGATATGAAGTATAAAAAAGCAGTATATTTTAGAGCAAGTATAGTCTGAAAATAGAGCTATTAGATATGGTTCGGTGGATATGGAGGTAAATAGGCCCACCAGGTACGGTAATATCAAGGAAAGCCTTGTTCGTTCGCTTCAACCTATAATATCTAATTCGGTTCATTAATATTTAAAAATAAAGTATAAACTTAATATTTTAAGGTATTTTGAGTTCAGAATTATCCTAACTATCATTTCTTAGGAAAATAATATATAGAATTACGCTGAAAAATACTAATTTCTTAGTTGAATATAAAATACTGAACTATAGGTTGATCATATTATATCACAATAATTTTGCTTAAATCTATAAATTATATGAAATTGTTATATTTATAACTGTATAAGTATATAATTAATTTCATCAAAAATAAACTATATGTAATCAAATTTGCTAATTTAAAAAGTTATAAATCTTTTAAATAACAATAATAAATTTTAGATTAATATTTATTTAGTATAATATTTCTCATTAAAATAAAATACTTGAATGTTATTAAAAGAAAAAAAAAAAATTTTTTTTTTTTTATTCCTTGAAATAAACCTTATTAACAAAAAATTAATCTTAGTCGCTGTTAAAAAATGTAAATAATCTTCTTTATAATAATAATATAATAAAAAAAAAAGTAATCAGCATAAGTATATAGTTATGTGCATTTATGTAACGAAGCTTCCTGGTAAAGAATAATTTTTTTTATTTTATTTTTCAACATTTCATTAGTTATTCTGAAAAAATAAAAAATAAAAGGAAAAAAACATAAGTATGTATAATTTTTTATTATTATTATTGTTATTATTATTATTATTATTATATTAAACATTATCATTAAGTAGATAAAGGCGCCGACTCCCAGCTGGCTTAATTTTTATTTAAATGTAATTTTAAAAATATGTATATATTATACGTATAAAAACTATTATACATATAGTCAAAACTCCGTTCTGACTTTTCGAATGCAATATTTTACACTAAAAAAATAAATGAATTGCAAACTTACTCTATACCTACCAAATTTTTTTCTATATAATTGAAAGTTGCGCATACTCATTACATACTTATTTTATGGTTTTATGAGAAAAAATAAAAGTGAGTACATATATATTAAGAAAAAATCGTTTGAGACAACTTTTAAAATGAAAATGGTATATGAAATTCTTTAATCATAAAAAATCATCTGGACATACAAAATTGGTTACTTTAGAGATGGTTAGGACGCATTCTAAATTCAAAAAATTATGCTACCAAAAAAAATTTTTATTTTTCAAAGGTTATGGTTTTTCCATATTAAAAATTAAAAGAAAATTGCAAATTCGAAAATTTCTTCCTAGAGTTTTTATTTTTTTAATATTTTAAATGATTCCTCACAATAGGAGTGCGCGCACATATTTTATGTTCGCAGAATATAACATTAAATAAAAAAAAAAAAAAAAAATGTTAATGTAGAAATAAGAATCTATAAAAAAAATTTTTTTTAAATCGACGTCATAGGGTCAAATCGATAAATTTTCCAATTTGGTATTTTCGTACTTTTTTTTTTTTTTTTAACTTCTATGTATATAAGAAAATAAGGAAAAATTAAGAAGTTCATTAAAAATCTCTGATAAATTACTACCCATAATTGTTATTAGCTTTTTTTTTTTCCTAAACACAGTTTTTCTATATTGTAACTTAGAAATAATAATAATAACAGTCGGTGTATTAATTCATATTGTGAGAAAAATTTTAATTTTTTATTAGGAAAAATTAAATGCAATTTTACTTGCTAACATTTAAGTCATATTTTTTTATTTTTTTTTTTCTGTATCAAGTGAAACTTTAATCCCATAATGCCAAATTAGGATGAAGATTATAAAGTGAAAGATTTATTTAGGAAGCATATGGTAAAATTGTGTTACATATAAAATTGTGTTTTCACAAGAAGAATAAGGTTATTATTATCTATGTAAATTTTTCAATTAATATTAAACATATTTGAAAATGTTTGTTTTGAGAACTGGTATATATTTGTTAAAACCTATTAGTATCTTTATATAAATCGATAACCAAATTTGCAATTTTTTATTACTGTGTCTGATGGTCTTAAAGTCTCTCTATATTGCCAAAATCTATAAAGTAAAATTTCTTGAAAAAACATTTTTAAACTGACAATTAAAAAGTAAATAAACTTCACTATAAGGAGGAAAACTTTTTAAGCTTCAAATCAACCTTAACTAAAATAGATAAAAACAGATATAAAAAAGATATAGGATTTAAAAGAATTTAAGCGTATATGATTTTCGTTTTTGAAACAATCAAATCATACAAAAATTTTAACGAGATAGCGCTTTTATTACACAAATAACACTTTTACAACTTTTGGTTCTGTTTATTTTTAATTTATTAAAACATTTTATGCATTTTTATCATATAATATTAAACTATAATTTTTTTCAATTAAATGTATTAAAGTTAATAACTCTTACAAAAATTAAAAAAAAAAATTGTTATGAAAAATTAAGATGTATATTTAACTTATATATATTGGAAACATTTTATTTTTCACTAAAAATTAGAAATGTATTTACTGTACATATGTACAGCAATATACCTACTTAAATATTTTTGAAAAAAAAAAAAAATAAATAAAAAAATTAAAATTATAAAGAAGATCTGATTAGAAATTGTTTAGTCTGTTTGTCTGTTGCTGTAATCCGTTCAATGGCTATATTTGAAATAATGATATCGTTTCATTACGTCAAATTTTCACTTGAATTTCTCTGGAGACAAAAAAAAATTTTGGGAACCTCGATATTTTTACTAGTTTGTTACACCTACAATTTTCAAATCATAAAAAGACAAAAGGACTAATATCTTATACATGAAGCGAAACTGCAGATATTTGGACAATATATGAATTATATTACATTTTTTTTAATTGAAATTAAAGCATAAAATTATCATGTTATAAATATCAATTTTATTAAATTTTTTTTTTATTTTGCATAAAATTAATGAAAATAAAATATTTCTGTATGTTCTTCGGAAAGATAATCAAACACGAAAACTCTTTAATTTCTTTTTTTTTAATGTTTCTAAATTTCTTATTATTATAATATTCTTTTTCAGGGAATATAGTATACACAAATATTATGTATATATTTTTATTTAATATATTAAAATGTTTTTAAATGGCAAAAATAAAATAAGTTAAAAAAAAAAAAATTAAAATAAAAATTGTTACAAAAAACATTTTAATCACGCAAATTGAATACAAGTCCATTTATAGAAATTCAATCTTAATCAAAAATGATAAAAAAAAAATAAAAAAAAAATAAAATTTTCAAACCACGAAAATATTATAATGTTTTGTAAAGTTCAAGCTGTTGTTGTTATAACAGCAGTTGTTGTTAGCAGTGTTAAAAAAAAAATCATCTACAAAACAGCATAATTGTAAACACGATAGGTTTTCGGTGGAAAAACTGTATATATATAAGAAAATTTATTGGTTCACGAAAAAATTATATTTTGCGCAAAAAAAAAATTATTTTTTTTCTTTTTTGATTTTTGTAATAGTTTAATAATTACACACTGTAAATTTATTGTAAGCATCAATATTATTTTCGAGTTATTTTCATATAATAATGGCAAAGTTAAGTGTACCCAAAAATAGTATACATCGACTTAATGCAGTTGCAAATGAAACAGATAATCAAATATTTAATTTACCACAAACGTTTCGACCCGTTTTTCATGGAAATCCATTCTCATCCACCAGTCCGAAGCCTTGGACACAATCAAGGTATTCTTTTTTAGTTATCCATCCAACTTCTCACACACTAATTTTTATCTGGTTCCATTCAAAAATTAATTTTTTTTTTAAATAATATAAATTTTATTTGAAAATAATTTCGACCCTTCCACGGTTGTTCGGACTCGGAGAATCTCATGTTTGTCTGTAAGTGAACGAAATATGCGTATTTTGGCATTTAAACGATCGAAATCGACCAAGTAGTTTAATAGTTATAATCACATTTAAGTGCGCAACAGACAGACGAACGGACAGACTAACAGAAACGTATACTTTAGTCCGTTTTTCTCATTTTTACTTCTTTTATGAATCACAAAAATATACATGTATGTAATGTATCTTAAAAATTTTCCCGCCAGAATAAAATTCTGTATTTCTGATCACCTACCATCAGGAATCAGCATATTGTGTAAAAAAGATAGATATTAATGTCCAGCATAATTAAAAAATCATATAGATGCGATACCCACATATATCTATTATATGTATTTTGATGATTTTAATGGTTTTGGTAATAAATATTAACTAAAAAAAAAAAAAAAAAAATTAGGGAAATAATGATGTCTGTTATAAATTCAAATCAGTGAACTAAAACTGTAAAGGAGCTTTTTACTATATAAAAATTTTATATTACCGTATTTTTTTTTTTTTTTTATTATTAAACTAAACAAAATTTACCCAACCCAAATTGTGTTCCAAAAAGATTAAAAAATTAATGGTTACGAAAAATAATTTCATAGATAAAGCAATTAATGTCAATCAGCCTAGAATATAATAATTTATTATTATTACTATAAACATTTTTTCTTCTCTTTCTGGTGTGCAAAATAATTTTTATATAAATTTTATATAAAAAAAAAAAATTTTTTTTTAACAGTTGCGATTTTAGTAATTTAAAAAAAAAAAAAATCTTAAGAAATTTTTCTTGCTTACGATGATGTGATCTAAAAAAAAAAAAAATCTATAAATAAAAGTTAATGACAGTTTTCAGTAAATCTATATAATATGTATAACACAAGAAAGGTGTGAGTTGTGAAAATTTATTATTCTTCAATAGATATATATACATTTTATTCATCATAATGATTTTTACGATATTTATAATACCTACCTATTATTAAATAAAGAAGATGAGTGTGAATTTTATTTTTTATTCCTTCCTTATAACTAAATTGAACATATATATGAAGCTTCTGATATATAATAAATGAAGACTTTAGATTCTCATCAAGAGTCAAAAAATATCTGGAAGCATTTTAATACGGTCTTTACGCCCTACTTAAACAAATTTTGAGCATAAAAAAAGTTTTCATAAAAATCTTCAAAACAAGTTACATATTTTCATTTTATATGAAAAATTTGATTTTGAAAATCTGAAATTTTCATTTTTGATAATTAATTATAATAAAATGGCAAAAAAAATAAAAAAGTTAGCCGCACTAACATTATAATGTATATATACATATAGTTATATAGAAAAAAGAAAATTAGTTTTTTGCCTTGTCAATGTTATTTTTTAATTTGCACAGTTTTTATTCAATTCTGATCTTTTACATGTAGGTAGTTTTTCTACATGCGCAAAAAAAAAAAACTATAAGAATCACAAATACAATGTTCAACAGTTTCCTTGACATTGAAAAAATGGCTTAACTCTATTTGAAAAATTGGTTTTTCTGTATATATATATTTACTGCATAAGAAATTTTCTACATGAATTTTCAAAATGAATATATCTAAAGAGAATGTACAAAACAAAAAAAAAAAAACTAAAAATAAAATAAAAAGATAATTACATGTAATACTTTTTACATTTTTATAGCATATAAGATATGTAATCTACCAAGTAAAAAGACAATAAACGCTACTAAGAAGTGATGTTTTAAATATGAGAAGCTTGTCGGCTGAAAATATTTTTATGTAATTTTTTTTTTGTGTGTTCTTTAATTTTTTTTTGTTATATAAATATTTATGATAATTTAAAAGAAAAAAGAATTATATGTCTTAAATACCATATTGAGGGTCCAAAAAATTAAAAAATTTCCTATGAAATGTAGAAATAACAATTATCTCAAATTTACTAATTTGAGAAATCGTAGTTAAACCCTTTGATAATTCTGCAATTCAGTCATCAAATTTAGTATTAACGTTCAGATTTTTATCATTATACTTTTAAATGTGAAAAGTTTTTTGTAATATACTATATTGAGCGAAATAATTCAGTAATAGTTCTGTGTTTTCCCTGAAGATCAAGAGTAATATTCAAGCTTCTTTTGCTCAAATGAAAATTGCGATTTAACGTAAAACATCTGAATACCGACCAGTTGATCGTGATTGACCGTAAGGCCACCACTGCTATATACAATGTGTCTTGTATTTAACAAACAATATTCTCGTATTAAAAATGTTGTGTACAGTATCTCAGATACTGTATCTCAGATACAGTATCTCAGATACAGTATCTCAGATACAGTATCTCAAATACAGTATCTCAGATACAGTATCCCAGATACAGTATCTCAGATACAGTATCTCATACACAGTATCTCAGATACAGTATCCTTGTGTTAAAGAGGCCTTATTTTTTGTCAGTACATAGATTTATAAAAATTATTTTAAATTTTTCATCAAAACAATTTCATTGAATTTAGTTATATATTTATAGTTTACCGTGAGAATTTTATAAATAAAATATATAAAATACAAAATATTCAAATAATTTCTATAATTTTTAATTAAAATAAAACCAAAAAAAAAAATAAATAAATCAACAAAAGAAATCATTTTACAAATAGAAAAATAAATAAAAAAAAATTCAACAAAACCAAAGCATTAAAATTAACCTTATGACCTTTTTCTAATCAATCGTGTTATTTTTATTTATTTCATTTAAAAAAAAAAAATTAAATATTTTTTTTTTATTTCCAAAAGTCTTTTTGAATCACTAATGAAAATGACACAATCATTGTTTACAAGAATTGCAGAAAAAAAAAATGAAAATAAACAAAATAAAACAAAGAAGCAACATAAAACAATAACATTAAAAAAAAATAAAAAATTATTGAGTGAAAAACTACAAAAAAAGTTACAAATTTCAAAACACGATTTTCTCTTATCTGGAAATGACAATTTCTGTTGCTTCATTTTTATCGAAAATTTAAAAATGTTTTAATTTTTTATTTATTTTTTTTGCTGTTTACTTTAAAAGTAAACTTTGAAAAAAAAAAAATAATAAAAAAAAAAAAAATAAAGTAAAAAAAATAAAAATGATGAATAAAAAAAAAGGAAATAAAACTTTTTGCCTTCGAATTTTAATCGAACGATAAAAAAATTTATCGAACAATTTCGTTAGAGGGCATCCACAATATAATTTTTATAGTCCTGTAAAATTTTCTGTTAAATAACTCTGCAGAAATTAAAACATTAGTCCTAAGTGCGGGAATTGCTATCATTCTTGAGTTCACTGAAAACATAATGATGACAATTCTCCCGCATACTTTCTTAGCTTAATTTAATAATAATTGCGGCAATTTTTGTCATGCGGGATGTCTCATCGCAATTGTTTTAAACGAGATTTGGGAAGATTTCTTTGTGACTTTAATAGAATTATTTAAAAAATGTTTATATTCTAAAAGCATTCACTATGATGCAGTCATATGATTGGCAACAATTTATTTCTACTACGTATAGAAGTGCATGTAGAACTATAAGATTGTCTTTGGAAGAATATATATATAATAAATATTTCATTGTTATCTGAAGTTTAATCCAAATTCTTTACAACTCAGCTTAGAACTTAAGTGAACTAAAAGTTATCGAAAAAATAAATTAATAAATAACTCGTAACACTATTCGAAGACAAGAAAAAACACAATATATGACCGAAATATTCAAAGGCAATATGAACGTAAAGCTATAAAAATACAAAAAAAAAGTTAAATTTAGGTTTTTATCAGAGATGCAGAAATTCTTTTATTTTAATAATACTAAGTAATAGTTTTACTTATTTTATGCAATTGAAGGAAAAATTTATATACTTAAATTTCGATTTTCATTTGGAAAATAATTAAACAGAAATAAAAAAACAATTTTTTTTCTATTTTTAAAATTGAACAAAATTTAATTCTTATTTTTCTTTGGGAAAAAGAAGGTGAGGAAATATTTTGCAAAAGTGTTGCAATAACAAAAAAAAAAAGTGAAGATAAGAAAACTGCATAGATATATATTTATGCGGCTTCTATATATATGAAAAAAATAAAAATATCTATTTTAAATATTATGGTCATAAAGTAGAAATAAAACAATTTATATAACTTTAAAATTATAGTTTAACATCGCGATTGCATGCAAAAATTGAATAACTTGAATAGTTTTGTTGTCCACTAAATACAAATTAAAACACATTTTAAGCTCCTATCTAGATATTTGTTGAATTATTATCAACTATATAATCTTTTTAGTTAAAAAAAATAAAAACATTAATTAATTTTCTTCGGATTTAAAAACAGATGATAGCCAATTTTATCTGAATTTTATTTCTAGAACTTATAGAAAGTTTTGTAAAATGAATTTGCGATTGCTCTTGCACTAGATAAAAAAAACAAACCATACATCCTGGGATAGTACATGATGAGAGAAGTTAAGTTGCATTGAAGTTTTTAAATTTGAATAAACTTAAAGCCTAGATTAAAGTTTAGATAGTTCCGAAAAATTTATGAGATTTGAATAGAAGAACACTATATTTCAAATTATTTGAAAGATTTTGAAACATTCATTCTGTGATGCGGTTGTACATTAAAAAGATATGAATCTTGTAAATTTTGTCACATTCAAATTTTTATTTCATAGATTATACACATGAGGCAGATTTTCCTTCAATAAAGTTTTGTAATTTTTTATTTTATTTTTTTTTTAACATAGGCTTTTATTGACTTGTAACATGTTACACTAATATATTATAAAAACTTATTGATACCCAATCTGTTCGACACATTTTGGCCTTGATATGATCAAAACATTATGCGACAAATGTTTGTTCGAATAAAAATTTATTTCCAGTTGGAATAAACATATACATAATTTTTTATTTATTTTTTTTTATTTATTTTTGTAAAGAAATATCGTGTGAAATCACCTACATGTCACAGCAAGTAGCCAATATTCAATTAATAGTTTAATAATTTATAAAACAAGATTTATTTTACAAAATGAATATTTTAAAATATTAAGTTAATTATAAAAATAAAACATATAAAGATAAATTAATGTATATTGTAAAAAAAAAAAAAAGAAGTTATTACAAGTATTAAAAAAACAAATAATGTCAGCTTTAATTTTTACTAACTGAGTGAGCCTATCATAGCTCGGATTATTTACTTTAAAGAATTCTGGAAATTAGTTTCAAGTTTCGATTGTCTTTTTTTTTCAAAATTATACTTTAGATGAATCCTACGACGACGCGATGCAATTTAAAGTAAATACATAAAAATAAAACCTGAAATTTTAAATAATCATTAAGAATGTCGTGTGAAATTCAATATCGTGTAATTTAAAAAAAAATTTTATTTACATATATTCAATTGGATTTTTAAATGTTGTAAATTGTCAATAATTTTTAACCTGGTCAAAAGTTAACCCTTTTCTGTTGAGAGTCACATCTATTTGAATATTTTAAATTAAAAAAAAAAAAAACTTAATTAGGCATGGTTGTTCTAATAACAATGAATCAAATTAATTCACGTATTTGATTTCGTATTTAAATTTATTGAAATTTTTCGCATGGATATTTTATAGGAGAATATTTTTTTTTTTTTTGTAGACTACGTTTGATTTGGTATTCAAGTTTTTATTCAGTACCGCTTATACTTAAAAAAATTTGTACAATTCCATTAAAATTTTTAAATTTACATTAACATAGTAGGATTTATATTTATATTTCAGTTGGATTTTATTACAAAGAACATATTGTGAAAATTTTGCGAAATAAACAATAAATTTTCATTATAATCTGTTTTCACACTTTAATACGATAAATATCCTATGATTTAATCAAACCGTTTCCACTAGGAAAGTATGATAAGTTTTTTTTATATTTTGTTTGCAAAAATAAAAGTATAAAACATTTTTTTCAACACCAAAACGATAATAATAAAACATTTTTTCATCCAAACACTTAGTTTAATCTGTGTCCCAATGAGGTTAAATAAACGATGCAGTGTTTTGCTGTTAAGCATTTGAATTAATCCTGGAATTATTCTCGGATTGGCAAATCCCACTTGCAATCCTTGAAAATGTTTTTATAATATTTTAGAATTGAATCAAAAACTTATAGAAAGATCTATAAATTGAAAAATGTATACAGAAAAATAATATAAAAAAATTTTGGTTCACTAAGAAAATGTCCTTAAATCCTCCAAAGTCGATTCCGTAGATTACAGATACTATATATATCTTACAAGCATGATGTTAAAAACGAAGTTAAATATAATATAATAAAAAATAACAAAATTAAATTTCAATTTATAACAAAATTGCAATAAAATATATTTCACTTGAATGCCTAATTTTGCATTAATAGGTGCAAAAAAAAAAAAAAATATATTCCCAAAATGGAAATTTCTTATTTGAATTCATTTCTCAAATAATGTTAAATTTGTTACATTAAAATAAAAATTACGAAAATCAGTAAAGTACATTTTTTTCCACAATAAAACGTTAATTGAACAATAATATTGTTAAAACGTGGTTTTATTGTTTATAGATAAATTAAATTCAAGCAAGCAAAAATAACAAAAAAAAAAAACAAAAAAAAGAATTTTTATTTCATGTTTTTTAGTTTTTCTTAGACATAACTAGACAAATTTTAAACAGTTACTAAAATAGAGAATGAGTAAACAGTATGCAAAAAAAATAAAACAGTCAAATATTTGTAAATTATTCAAATGTCTACTTCCTGGAAATTGATAGATTTTTCAAAACAAAAGACTTAAGACACAAACTTTTTTTTGCTCTAAGATTTTCTTTTTTTTATGTTGAAGAGAATGTAAATTTCTTTACCGTTTTATTTGAAAATTTTAAGCGGAACAAAAATAAAAAGTATTACAACTATACTTAATTAGTTGAACTTAAAGAACTATTTTATTTTTTTTTTTAGTTATTAAACAAAAAAAAAAAAATGTTGAGATAAAAGTTTATTGGACTAATAAGAAGTTTTGAAATAAAGAACTCTAAATTGTACTTTCTTCATTGATTTATTTAATCTATCGGTTAGTCTTACATATTTTTTACTTGAAACTAACATAATATTAGAAATTTAATATGATTATAATATAACCATTCATAAAAATATAATAATTCATATTATATAAATAAATATCTTGTACAGATCTTCAAACAATTTTAATGATTTAATACTAATTATTTCACCCGCTTACGTTTCAAATGTGAATCCATAAAAGTTAGATTAGACATCTAGAGTAATGAAAATCTACCAATTTTGCAAACAATTTGAGATAGGCTCAAATAATCCATAATTAGTTCTATGCAAGGGAACAAACAATTTGAGATAGGCTCAAATAATCCATAGTTAGTTCTATGCAAGGGAACATATAATAGTGGAGTAGTTTATATAGTGTTAGCATCATTTTTAATTTTTCCCTGAAAAAAATCTTACTATCAAACAAACCCATTATGTCAAATGAAATTTTTAAAATGTCATAAAATTAATTAAATACCAATTAGAATATGTCATTAGAAAAACTTTCTCCTTAAAAAATTGTCTAATTTACATTATTTTTTATTTTATTTTGTATGGCAAGAAAATCTCTTCGATACATAAAAAAAAAAAAATTCATAAAAATAAATTAAATTTGAGTCCTTGTTAATAAATCGTGATCGTGATTGTCAAGATTTTTATCTTAATTTGCTGCTGTTACAAACTTTAATCGACTTTTTATTAAATAAAGTGTTATAAAAATTAAGATATTGTATCTATTTCTCCAAAGATTTCATTTATACATCCAATATTTATGTATATGTAGTTAAAAACAATATGAACCTATTAGAAGATAAATATCAATTACCAAACAAGTAGATTTTTTTTTTTTTGATGCGATTAGCGGTGCAGTCTTTGATCTGGAGATTTTTTTTTGTTAATTCCATCCCATAGCAACAACAAGATCAAAATATAATGCAGCTTGAAAAGATAATCTAAATGATTGTTATTTTTAGTTAATTATTTTATTACTTGATGACAAAAAAAAAGGAAACTATTAGATATATGTATATTATCGTGATTTGAATAGTATTAGGTATATACAAAATATGTACAAAAAAAAATGTAATGTTAATTAATTAAACTCGAACAACATTGACAGCGTGAAACTTAAACTGCATATACTGAGGTGTGTAGTAAGTAATTAAGGTTTTAATTACATATAGAAATTTCATTGTTCCTAAAGTGAAATTACGAATATTTGCTTTCGGTCCTAAATAAATAACTTAAATATATCTAATTAATATTTTTATTACATTAGAAGTTCATTAGAATTTCATTATTCTGTAATCTATTACTTTTCCATATCAATGATTTCAAGACTCTTGTACATAAACGAGTTTTGCTGTGCTTTTGTATGAGTTTGTTAAATGTCAAGGTTCTCCACATCCCGTAAAGGACGCTACATATCAGGTATTCTTGTAAAGGACGCTACATATCAGGTATTCTTGTAAAGTTTAAGGTTGTGAGCTGAAGCTAACGTGTCCAGATCTAGTCTTTGATAAATGTTCATCCATTTAAGGGCATCCACGGTCAGTTTAACAGATATAAGTCTATTACATTTCAATATGATTCTAATTGCCTTATTTTGTAGTAGTCTCTCCAACTGTGATTGATTGCAGCATGAAAATTGAAAAGATACAAATTTTATTAATCCAAATAATTTACCAAAATTTTCTAACTATTCTATGGATAACATTAAATATCACAGATAAGAATGAATAAACATTTAATTTTTTTTTTTTATTAAATTTTGAAATTTATACTTCATGAAGTCATTAATAGTAAGTATAAAATTTATTTTCATTTTTATTTTTATAAATTTTTTTAATTTTATATAGATTTAAGTGAAATGCAAAACACGGATTATATGTCAGTAAGTTGTTTCATTTTGGCTTTATACTTATGTTCATTTCTAAAATAAAAATATTTCAAATTATCAATTTAGAAATTGTCAAAAACAGTTTTATATGCTAATCAGGTTGTTTGTTTGTTTTATTTTTATTAACTATTTTATTATTAAAAAGTTCTTATATATACAATTGACATGTCCAAGAAGAGATTTTTGACACCATAAATTTTATAAATTTTTTTTTTTAAATAATATTTTTCTACATTTTTACATGCAATTTTTTTTCTGATTGATTTGCACGTTTGATGAAAAAAATAAAAATAGCAACAAAAATATTTTATGCTTTGAGTGTTGTTCTAATGATTATTATGAAAACAAAACAAAAAAAAAAATTGTCTCCTTAAAAGTTTTATTATGAATTATATGAAATTACTGAATGAATAGAAGTGGTGACAATAACATTTCAAGATTGAAAAACACGGCGCAACCATGCTAAAGATATAATTAAATTAAGTAAGTGGAAAAAAAATAATTCGGACATTTAGATTGAACCTAACTTGGGTTGCTCTGTGTATGGTATATTAAAAAACAACAACACAAACTCCATTCCGAGGTGGGTAAGGGCAATACCACTACACCATGACAGCCGATACAGCCGTTTTGAGTTACTTTTGAAAATCTTTTTTAATTTAACAGATTCTATCGGTTTCTAAAATAATTCAATGAAAATTTACCATGAAAAAATTTAGCTCCCGTTCTATATCTTCTTTAATAAAGGCTTCACCTTAAGATTTAATTTGTTTTACTGTGCATCCAATTATTTCTTTTCTAATTGTTTCATTATATTTTTTTATTCAAAAATTTTGATTATCTTCTTTTTATTTGTTGCTTTATTTAGTCATTAAGAAAGAATTAAAAATGGTTTTTTTTTTTTTTATTAATGGAACTCTATAAAATACCATGAATTGCACTATTATCTTTTTATAAAAAATACAGATGAAAAAAAAAAACATTCTTAATTCGCAATAATTCCAGTTTAATGCATCAATTTCGCATGTAAATCATCTGTCATGCGTCATTGTAATCGTGATTTTCTATTTATTAAATGTCACTAGTTCATCCGGTTCAAATAGCTTTAGTTATTTATTTATTATTATAATAAGCTCGAAGGAGGTACATATATATTATATGGTACAACAAAATATAAAAAACAATTTTTTTTCTTTTGAAAAACACAAATTTCAAAATAATAAATCTGCGACAATTTTAATCTTAAAATCTATGTTACATACATAAATTTATTGTAAAAAAAAAAATATAGAGATTTGTGCGTCTAGAGAAAAAAAGATATATATGTAGAACTACTATTTTTATGCTGTAGGGAGAATTTTTGATATTAATGTAGGGCAAGCTTATTTAATGCGAAATATTTTACATGTCATGCGTTCATAGTTTTAATTGTAAACAAAAAATGTTAAAATTTTTTTTATATTGCCTTGTTTTGTTGAGACTAAATTGTGTTTTCTTAATAATGTTAAATTCGAATTAATTTGGTTTTAAGACTTTCCGATATTTTATAAATTTTTCGGTTTCTCATTTGTACTAAAGTGAAATATTACCGTTTCATGTAACTCATAAATAGCGTTTGGTCAAGAATATATGTACTAATTTAATAGATTACAAGAATAAAAAATATTTTATATAATACTTTTTTCCTATATATAAGAAATTTTCTTTCATTTCTGATTGACATATGAATGAATTTTCGCTAGACTGATTTGTGAATACCGTAAAATTTGTTTTGTATATGAAAGTTTAAATATTATTTTATTACTTTATTTATTGTTAGAATAATTGATTATAAATTTTATTAGAATTATTCTTAAATAGCAAAATTTTTAATTTCAACTTTATTTTCAAAGACTTTTTGGATTATAATAAAAGTTTCTTTTATAGATGTCAGTTATTAGTTCCTAGTGTATTATTATTTAACAACCCGAGCTATTTATTTAATTAGATTTTTGTTGATTTTGGTGCTGATCCAAACAACTCTCCTGATTTATTAAATTATATCTTACATCTAATACGGTTCATTTATTATAAACAGAGCTTATTAGAAAATAAAAGGTAATGAAACTTTAAAATTCCGATTCAGAACTGACAAGAACATACTTAAATATCAAAGCATAATAACTATATTCTTCATATATACCATAACTAAGTTACCACTAAGAATTTCATTTTTTGAGAATGTTTATTTGAAATAAATTTTTTTTTTATATATTCTTTATATACGGAAAATTATATTTATCGTAGCTAATATTATTTTTCCAGTGGGTAGGATAATATTTTTTAAGAAGTTTAAAGCAGCCGATTATTTGAAAATGAAAATTCATATTTGATTAATGTATACAGTGTTTGCCTTTGTTAATCATAAGTTGAAGAAAGTCATTACTCACTTCAAAAAGAACTTGAGAAGAACCATAACTGAATTTGGTAACAATATTTTTGCATTAAAATAAAATTCCATATAACAAAATTGATTGACATTACAATGAATTTAATTTTGAATGATTGAATTCCTCTTTGTCCCACTTACAGTAAAAATTAAGTAAAGAAACCGATAAATGGATAAAAATAGTTTAAAAAAACTCATGACTATGATTTTTATAATTCTTATTACGAAATGGGTAGAAGACGGAATGGGGCCCAGACTTGAATTTAAAAGAGAAGCGCATATGAAATGTGTAAAATAAGGATTTTTAGAGATTTTTTGGCTTATAAAGTTTTCTTCTTTTTAAATTTTTAGGCGGCTGAAACTCTATTTCAATAAAGGAGATTATGTATATATTTCCATTGCATGTCAACCAATCATAAATTAGTATTAAAAAAAATATGTATTTTATCAGATCTCTTTTAATGTTGTTGGAGTTTTTCTTTTAGTTATCAAGAAGAAGAAAAAATTATAAATAATTTTTTAAATCAAAAATAATCAAAGTTTAATTGCATGCATTTATAGACAATTTGCCATTTAAAGTGCAATGATTGAGAATAATACATGGTAAATTTTTCAAGTAATTACAATATTTTCACCAAAAATGGAAAACATTTTATAGGAAATAGATATATGTATTTATAAAAAAATTGGAATTGATTGATGTCTGTAAACAATTTTTGGATACTAAAATATCACATCATAAAACTTTCAAAAAATCTTTAGGAATATTATTAAGCTCAACATGCTTCACAATTATATCAATACAGAGTTATATGATCCTCGAGCCAGCATAAAAACAACATTTGAATGTTCTAAATTTTCTTATACGACATCAATTCACTTCGAATTCAATTATCATATCCAGTTTAATTTATAAAATTAGGATAAGAAAGCAACGAATTGTCCATAGAGTTAAAATTTTATTCAATATTCAACAAAACGTCTAACGTCTTACAATTAAAAATTAAATACAAAACTATTTTATAATGTTGTTAAAATCAATTTATTTGAAAATAAAATACATTGTATTATACTTAAGAAAAGAAAAAAAACTTCAATGTATTTTTTTTTTAAATCACGTGAACTTAAAGGTCTACAGCTGCAAATTGATTCTAGAAGAAAAAAAAAAAATTGTCAATTAGATTTTATTCAATTCAACTATAAATCAAAATAAAAATATAAAATAAAGAATTATTATTTCTTGTATACAATTGTTAATAAAACACAATAAAAATTGTTTTACCGAAAATAATTTGTATTGATTATTAGAATAATGGCAATCTCGAAATAAATCGATTTTTATAAATTATATATTGCACACGTAGAGAATGGATGTTTTTAGTCTTCAAAATAACAAACTAACATTTATAAAATTCTGTGGGTTTATTTTCTCTCTACATGCTAAATCGACTGTAATAATTCCCGCTATAAAATTGAAATGATTTTTTTGCATGGAAGTTCTCTTAACGCTTAGGTATATACTAAAATATTTTGTTGTCTTATTATAATAAAAAAAAACTCCACAGTCTTAACATAGAAACTGTTTGTATATATCTAATTGAATATGCCTAGTCCATTTTTATTTTAAATCTATTCAATTAAAAGCTTCAATAACAATTATTAACATTTAACGTGAAAATATTATGTTCCAAAGCATGTTAATGTTGTACCATGAAATAATTGAATATGCAATGTTTAAATACAACGAGACAGAGAAGTTTTTTATTGATTTGCAGTAAAAAAAATATACATATTTAGTTCCAATACTGGTTAAACTGTTGTTTTTGAATTGGTCACATATAAAGTAAGTTGGAAATTTCGAAGTTGTAAAGATTCTAGATTTTAAAAACTTTATTCAATTAATTGTTACATTACATTGCATAATAAGTTTAATTAGTTTAGTTAGTATTATTATTATTTACGTATAGAAATATTTTCTAAAAAGCGATTTACGGCTGGATTAAAAAAAACTCATATATAATAAGTTCAAGTTCATCTAAATTTTCATGGTTTTCATTTCTAAATTTGAAGTAACTCTTTTGAAAGCTTATAGCAATTTCATTTAATCACATTAAACTATTGTTAACCATTCTTAATAATAGCAATATCAAAACAAAATCGTTATTTCTATACTTTGTTATTTTAATTATCTCCCACTGTTATACGCAAAATTTATTGTTACTAAACAATTAATTAGTAATTGCCACGTTTTTTTTTTATATTCACAAATACACTTAATATTAGATTAATATTATTATATAATATGTCGCATATATCTTACATGTACTTACAATTGATGTATGTATAATTAAATTATTATAATAAAAAATTAAAAAAATCGCGATTTCAGAATGTGCTTTATTACATATGCGTTACATACATATATGCATGTTTTAGATTACACTTCGGTAAAAATTTAGTAAGTAGAGCAATAAAATTTTTTTGTAGAATATCTCTTTTGGCATATAATTTAATTTTCAAAAATTATCGAATAGTACTTCAATTATATGGTGAAAACAAAAAAAAATTGTTTCACAAACAGATTCAAACCTTTTCCGATCAAACACTTACTAAATTCTTATAGTAGATTATTGTATATGTAAACTAAATTTGTTATTAATTAAGAGTTCTGTATACACAAAAATACATTGACACGAGTCAATACTTATATCACGAGACCGAAGGTCGAGTGATATAAATTAACAAGTGTCAATGTATTTTTGTGTAAATACAGAACAAGTTGTATAACAAATTTTGTTTACATATCCAATATACTGTTTTAATGTGCATGTGTAAGGTAGTTGAGTCTATAGATTTACAATAAAAAAAAGAAAACAAAAGTTGATATACACATTTTATTTTTCCTTTTTTTTTGGTATTTGTGAAATATTGAAATATTGTGAGTTATATTATTTTTGTTTAGGTATTACGCAATATTCAATACGAAACATCTAAATGATTTAATTATTCACGCTGAAGCATCTAAATTTTTTCATTATATACGCTGATGCATCTAAATTTTTTCATTATTTACGCAGATGCATCTAAATGATTGCATGTGCATTGACGCATATAATACTCCATTTAGTGATCTAAATTCTATAGCACTAAATACAACATATCGAGCACATGCCCATTAAAATATATATCAGTTTTTAAATATAATTCAATTAAAATTAATTTTGATATGAAGCATTTTTTATCAACTCTGATAATTTGATTTTGAATAAATTTAACATATTCTAAAGACTATGTTTTTAATAGAAAAATATAAAATCTATATCTTATTTTAAATGTAATTCTAGTTGGTGGTGGTGTAATCTTTTTTGTATATTATAAATTTTGTATAGAAATGAACCAAAAAGTGTCCGCCATAGTTTTATCGAAAAACTATTTTTCTTGTCAATTTATAGATCTTTTTTTTCTTTATTTTACTTATATTTTAATTTTAAATTTTGTTTTTTGCAATTTTGCTAGTAAAAGAATTCTTTTCTGTTTAAAATAAGAACTGGGATATTTTTTGTTTTGTTGTTTGATATTGTTTTAGAGTCGGTAGATTTTAAGTATGTTGTGCTGTTTATTTTTGTTTTATATAGTCTTTTAATATTTGTAGTCGTGAGAATTGATTAAACTGATTACTCACCTATATAATTTTAATATTTTAATTCTTGTTTTTTTTAAATATATAAATTTTTTTTTTTATTATTTTATCGAAATTAGCTTGTAATATAAAATTAAAAATTGACCAATAAATATATAATTGGTGTATTGCAGTATTAAATAATAAATATTAAAAAAAAAAATAAATAAAAAAAGATTTTGATAAAAATTTAAAATAATAATTTTATTTTTGTAAATGAAAACAGAAGTTTGTTTATGGCATAACCTGAATTGCATAATCAAGTTGCAGAAAAAAAAAATAGTTTTTTCTGAATTATATGTTTTATATATATTATTATGTTTTTAGTTTGTTGTGAAAATTTCGATTCAATGAAACTGATAATCTGTTTAGTCGTATTTATTAAACTTATATATAAATAGTAAAAGTAGTAAGATTTAACTTTAATATTGTGGAATTTTTAGCCTCAACCATCATCCATCATTTATCTCGTCGAATTTCCTAACATTTTCGGCATAAAACCGATCACAGTCCGTCAAAATATAATTTCCCTGATAGTATAAATTTATTTGTTCAATTATAAATTATAACATGTAATTGATTGATTAATATAATGTTGGTTTTATTGCGTCATAATTTGGTATCCTTTTGACAAGCTTATAGTATTTAATAAAATTTTAAGAACATTAAATTAAATTTTTTTTTTTTTTCTCTTGAATTATTTTTTTTTAAACAAACAAAAACAATAAAACGATTAACTATATTAAAAGAAGTTGAATAGCTAAGTTTAAAACCATTTTTGTTTCGCAATTATATTTTTACCATTAAAAAAATATACATTTTTGTCTACAATTTTATTTATTTTTTCACTTTTATCCAAATATGTGTTAAATTAAAACACTAAACTGTCAATATAGATCAATCAATTAAGCTAATAAAATGTCAATCTATTAAAATGGCCATCCATAAGATTTTGCTGTTTAGGTACCTATATATTTTTGAGACGTAATCTGAAGCAAAATTAAAGTATGGCTATATTCATGGTAATCATTCAAGTGTCTACATGGTCATTGTATAGATCAAAATCAGGAAAAATATTTATAAAAAGAATTGCTTCTTCAAATATATATAAAAAAAAATGTATACAAAATATCCAATTAGCGTATTTTTGACTACTAACTAGACTCCACAGTAACTAAAGTGCGAAACAATATATTGAATAGAACTCAGAAATACCTCTGATAAAAATTTAAAGTTTATAAAACATGAATTTGTTTTTAGCAAATACTTGTTCTAAACTGAATATAGAATTATACACTAAATTTTTGGAGACAAACATTTGTATATGTACTACATATTCCTGCTCAATACAAAAAAAAAAGTGTTATTAATTTTTCACATAATTTTATGTTCTTCACGATTTGAACTATACTTTTTTTTTTTTTTGTTTAGGTGAGACTAATTTGAATATCTGAATTTTATGATTTAACTCACATCTTGAAAAAAAAAAAAAATCATCTTATTTATTACCATAAATAAATAAAAGAATTTAACAGTTTAACATCATATGTTGGACATGGTAAAATTTTAAAATTACATAAAATATTATTACCATGAATTTTTGTTTTTTTTTTTTTTCAACTTTGGTGATATTTTGCCATAAGCTCAATTATTTCATCTTATGTATAGCTTCCAACATCTTCAATTCGTGTAATAAAATAATGCGCGAATTACATTTTGTTTTTTGTATTTTCAACTCAAAATAATTAAAAATTCTTTTTGAAGTAAAATTAGTTAAAATTCGATTCAGTAATCGGTTCATTAAGTATATAATAATGAAATTATTTCATGTAAGCCGAAATTATCTAAATGACATAATCTCACAGTTTATATGTTTATAATATACATGGTTCGCACAAGGAGCGTTCGAAATTTGATTTTCTAAAACACTTTTTTATAATATATAATTTTTTTTTTTTAATTTTTTAAAATAGTTGGATTGATTTTCATTTAGAAGTTTCTGCCGACACTTGAAAATTTGAAGCTGGTGTTTTTTAACTACTTTAATTATAATTCTCCGCAGTTAATCAGTAATGTGAGATTTGTAGAAAATAAAAAAATTTCATCAATAGTCTATCATTTTATTAAATTTATATCTAACAGTAAGAAAATGTTATAAACACCAAAAATCAAAAATTTGGAAACTTTCAATTTTGATTCAATTAGATGTTTGCTTTAAAACAACGTTTTTAATGCAGGTACCGTGTTAAATTTATATAAATTATATAAATAGTCAAAACTTCTGAGATTATTATTTAGAAACGTCAAAAATTCATGTTCCCAAGAACTGAAAATCCGTCTCAAACTAATAAAGCTATGGAAGTAAAACAATATTATGAACTCCCAGATTAGTTATGTGAATGTCAAATTGATGATTTTCCTCAAAAAAAATAAAATAAGATTATATAATTTTTTTATTTCGCAATGCTGTATTAATTTTGTCATTTTGTTTTATTTTGTCGGCACAATAAAATCAGAAATTTGAATATTTTTATGTAAAATTATGTAATTATAAAAAGATTTATTTTCTTCAAATTATAATGTTTATTTACACTATAAAGTTTTACAAGCCGTGAAATAATATGAAATAAATGGACCAAAAAAAATAAAAACTTAAACTTAAAATGAAAATGTCTTTTCCACAGCGAATATATGTGTGTTTTAACAATATAAAAATATCTGACTCTTATAAGGTTTAGGTATTTTAATGTATAATTTTCTACCATGAAATTCTTTTTCAATTATAAAAGAGAATTGACAAATTGAATAAAATCTAATAATTATACTTAGATTTCCTTCTTTTTGAATTTTAATCGGTACTTTAATCTTAATTAAAAAATTTTATGTTTTTTAATTCAAAATCATTTAATCGCTCAACCTTACAACTAGTTAGTTAGTCAAAAATATAGTCGAAATCTGCACCGAAAAAAAATAAAATATTTTTCCCATTTTTGTTTGATACAACGATGTATAATTATAATATTGAAGAATTTATTCTTAAATAATAATGCTGTAAATTCAAATTTTTTCCGCCTAAAATTACTTCAATGTCATAGACGCCGCACCACAAACAAAAAAATTCAAATTAAATTAACTTATCTTAATTACAAGAAATTTTTCAACCTGTGTATGAATCAGATTTTAACAAAGAATTATGATGCAATTTTAAGATTAAGGCGTAGTTTAAATACTTTTATTATTTGTAATGAATTTTTATGTACAAAAGTATTAAATAAAAAATTTATTATTATATTATTATCACATTTTCATATTACAGTATTTTAATTTTTCTTCATAGTTGATCTCAAATAAGCTTAACTTCATAATTTTTAATAAATTATTAGTATTAGTATCATTATATTTCTGACATCTAACTTTAATCAGTATACAGTATTAGTGAAGTTTATTAAATGAAAATAGGAATTAAATTAAACAAGGAGAAAAAAAAATAATAAATATGCATCATAATAAATTTTATATTGAATGGCCAATAGCTAAAGGTCACTAGTAATTAAGGTGGATATTCCACCTATGTGAAAAATTTTTATGTTTTCTATATTATAATCAGATTTTTATATAAATTCAAAAAATATATTAATGGTATTAACTACTTTATATGAACTTAAGAGAACAGGTTCATTTCTTGATAATCTTTCATTTTCAATAACTTTTTTTTTTTTTTTTCATTTTTTTACTTTTTAAATGAACACCAATTTTATAAGGGAGCAACTTCGTGATCCTAAATAATAATCAAAATCAAGAGTGCAATTTACTGAATAATTTTTTTTTTTTTTTTGGTTTTTTTTTTTTTAATTTTAGTTATTCCTCAACGAAGGACTACAGTAAGATAAAATCAGATTTTTCAAATTTTTTCAATTTCTGAAATTGTGAGTGAGGCAGATTTTAAATTAAATATGTTCAGAAAAATTTTGATATTGTTATGTAACTAAAAAATGATCTTAAAAGTACCTCTGAAGAAGTGAAAAAAATTTCTCTGCAAAAGTTGGGTACGACCTCAAATTTTTAGGACTTTATTCTAGAGTTGACATTTAATATTTTAGTAACTCATTTTTATCTAAAATATACATTTTTTTAATTTTCAATTGAATTCGAAATTGTTCGAACAAAATTTTTTTAATAAACAAAAATTATCATTCAGAGGCACAAAATTTTAATAATTTACTACAATTTCATAAAAATAAAAAAAAAATTAGTTATAATAGAGATATTGAATATTAGACATAGTATTTTGGTTAAAATATGAGTAATTTAGGAAAATATACTTTACACGAATTCTGAGATTAAATTTTTTTACTCTAAATAATTTTTAACGATAAGAAATTAATCTTCTTTTGATCGAATAAAACTCTTTTGATCGACTTAAAACCAAAGAAATTAAGACATTCAAATTTGAAACCCTTTGGAGAAATATTTCGCTAATCTGGGATTTACCAAGAAAGTCTTTAACACACTCTTTTAACTTGCTATTTTATATAGTTTTGAATATGAAAAATCATATTAATAAAGATAAAAATTTATTTCTCAAGTAGGATTATTAATGGTTTCACATTAATGGTTTATTTCGGAAGGAAAAAAAAAAAGTAATATTTTTTTCTTCGAGATAAATTTATGTTCTCTAATAATATGTGTTGTGCAAAAAAAAAAAAAACAAAAAAAAAAATGCACACTTTACTTTATTTTATTTTTATTTTTTATTTTTTTCAAAATAAACATGAAGTCTTTTCTCTTTTAATTTATGTACAATTCTTTAATGGTTAGTTTTATTACCTTTTATTTTGTTCAAATATCAAATTTTTCATGTACATATGTAGGTTTTTTTTTTCGTCTTGTGTGTAAAAGTTACTTATCTTCTTAGCAGCTCCGATTCACTGAATAATTTATCTAAAACTGGTTCTGAAATTCTTTACTTTGATTTGTTTTTCTCTAAATTTTGGACCTAGTTGAACACTGAGAAACCCTTTTCTATACAGTGAAAACAGATGATAATAAGTTAAATGTAGCTTTAATTTCCATTATCGTTGCGTTACAAATTAAAAGCATCGCTCAACCTTCCTACAATTTTCTTAAGTTTTATATTTTTCTTAGTTAGAGCCATCATGGTGTAGTGGTATTGACCTTATTCTACAGCTTGTTCGGTCGTTGGTTCGATTCCCACCTCGGATTAGATTTTGTGTAAATTTTTCAATTTAGAGATTCATTTACCAGCCAAGCACTTTGAAAGACAATTATTGATAATTTAATCACTTCACGCTCTACGATGAAAGAAAGTGTCTGAAATCTTCGTTGAAAATCCAAAAACTATATTCGCAAACATGCAAAAATAATCCAATTAAAAATCAGTTTAATTTGATTTTTGGAATTGAAAATGAAGTTTTTTAACAAAATAATATAATTTAATCAAAAATATTTTAAATCATTATTTTAATACTTCTTTAAAAATTTATATAATCGCGCAATTTATGTTGGCGTATTTCACAACATAATTATTAATTATGTTTGTTGTTTACCATTATTCGAAATGACATTTTTACCAAAAATGTGTATATACAGAAAAGTATTATATTTACTATATATTCAAAAATAAAAAAAAAATCAAACATTACATAAAAGTTTATTAAGAAATCTAAAATATTTTGAAAATAAAATGACATCACAAAGCTCCTTTTATCCAAACAATATTTATATTTATAATCTGATCAAATGTCATAACTTCTAAATATAAAATTTGCAAAAAAAAATAAAATAAAATAAGAAGACATTCGTTATATTAGTGATTTTTGTATAGTTAGTTTTATAAAAAAAATTTCTTTCTTTTATTTTTAAAGAGCAAATATTTATTTTCATAAATTTAATTAAAATTTTTGAAATATTATTTAAAAAAAAAATCTTAAGGTTGGAAGATCTCCAAACTTTTTGAATTCATTTCAGACCTTATTATATCTTGTATATACAGAATAGACATTTACTTAATACGACCCGAGAGTATACAATATATATAAAATAAGATGGAGCTCAGCCAGAATTCTGATCTTTGAATTTTAATATCACTAAACTTTTTAGAATTCTTTATTTTTTTTTTTATCAGATTAAGATTTTCCATTACTGTTATCATATTAAAAAATATTTCACTTATTTAACACTTAACCTCTTATTGATAACATTAAAAGATATTTCACGTACAATTATTATTATTTTTTTTTTTTGCCAATAAATTTATATTTTCGCATTACGCAAAATTTTTCTTTGGAAATACACATAAAGCAATAGATAATTTTTTTTTTTTTTTGTGAAAAAGATTCTAAAATAATATTTTAATAATAAATTTATGAAATATGTTGTATGTTTTTTTTTTTAATATTAAAAGAGGAAGAACTATTGAAATTCATCGATTAAATTTAATATCTATAAGACATTTACATGCAATTTAATGGCAGCTAAATACATATAGTTAGTTGAGTTTCTGAAGAAGGAGCTAAAAAATAAATTTATAATTTAAATTTGATTTAATTTAAAAGATAAATTTAGCGATTTCTATTAAAAAATACATTTGAAATTAAATTTTATATGTTTAAGAAAGTATTGTAGATAACTTAGATTTATTTATATGATTTATAATATATTAAGAATATACAAGAGATAGAAGTAGGAAAATTTTTGTATATTCAAAATGATTTAGCTTGATTACAGTGTTGGACTAAGCAAAAAATAAAATAAACGAATATCATTAAGTATATAACATAGTCTGAGATTTCTTTAAATTGGCAAACTTCAAAATTCACAAAATTAACATCATCACAATTATAATTTATTATTTATTTTTTAATAAGTCAATGAACGATCAAAATTTTATACGGAAATTCTTATTAATCATAAACTATACAGCAAAAGGATTTTTGTTTAAAAATTATTTTACCAATAATTTTTCTGACTTGCATAACTAAAAATTATTTTTTTCCGTTTTTTTTTTCTAAAAATCGAAAACAAAACAGAAAATCATAATAATAAAATTCTTAGTTTTCTTTGATTTTAAAGTGTAAAAATTTTATGTGACAGATTTCTGACAATCAATCAACCAGATTTATTAACCAAAGTCTTGAAGTAAGTAGTTAAGTAAACTAACATACAAGAAGTTTAAGAAAAATGTGAAATGAATAATAATTTTATTTTTTTTTGTTCAGTATTATGGGAAAGAGTATAATTCTTTTAAAAAAAATATTTTATTTTATTGATTTATAATAAAAAAAAATAAATTTTATATCTTTCTTCCCCAAAAACACCAGTATATGATTTAATTATATTTAATTTTTATTATTTTATTTTTTATTTATTAACTTTAAATTCGAATGTATCTTGAAAGTGGTACATTAGTATATAAATATCTTTCAGAAATATTTGGTTTATTAATAAGATATAAAATATAAGGTTTTGATGAAGGTGAACTTCATTTTAGTGCATCTATTGCTTCTGAAATAAAACGAATTAAAAATATGGAATCAAGAATTAAATTAAAATAATTTCTGATACAAATTTTTTATTAGTAAAATAAAATAAACATGATTAACTTTAAATTTATCATTATCATTGTACAAGCATTCTGTTATCTATTTAGTATTGTAGGGTTCCTGTTCTAAGTCTTTCGTTTTCTATAATATTATTAATTTGTTTAATGTTGTTAGACATATTTATATAATATGGGGCCAATTTTTTTTGAAGGCATAATAGTACCTACATACATTACATCATTATAAATGTGTATGGATATTGGATATAAACCTGAATATAATTTAAAAAAAAATTAAGATATAACAAGATTGTTAATTTCTAATAAAATATGAGATTTATTATGAAATTGTTGAAATTCGTTAAAAGGAATGTTCAGTTGATTGTTCGAAAAGCTACGAATAATAAATAACAAGAAAGAAATATTTTATTAAGTATGCCTATAATGTAATTTTTTTTCCGAAATTTATACAAGATTAATGTGTCAATATTTGAAAATCATCAAAATAAATTGCAGAATAAATATTTTTTAAGAACTTCAATTCTTCTTTTTTTTTCCTTTATATTATATTAACTCAATATTATAATTTAGTTATTTAAATATCAATAAGTTCGAATGAACTTCAAGTGTTTAATTTTTGGTCAAGAAAGAAAAATGTGATCACTTAAACAACTTTCATTTGAAATCAAAACGACTAAAATGAAAATAGATAAATTTTTTATTAGACGTATATAAGGAAAATTTTAATTTATGGTTAACTTTTATATTTATGTTTATGTTATTTTTTTATATCGCCGATTATAAATTTCAAATTTAACTAAATTATAATATTGAAATTATTTCAAACTTAAACATTTTTATTTTTTACACTTTTACCAATTTTATGTAAGCGATATAATGAAAGATAATTTCAATGAATACAAAAGGGATGAATTATAGATGATTTTTATAGGCCATAAAAGTTTGTTGTGTTATTTCTTGCTTAATAAAGTTATAAAGTTATTTTTCTTTTTGTGAAATTGTAATGTAAAATTTTATTATTACTTCTATAGGAATCAAACACAAGTTGTATATATAGTGATCTTAATAATAAAAAAAACTAAAAAAAAAAAAAATGCCCATTCAGGATTTTTATTTTATTTTATTATCATTACGAGACAAAAATATAATATGCAGTGTGTGCAATTCGCTTCAGTTCGTAGACATTTCAATTCAAATTTAAATTGGATACTGAAAGTCCCAACAGCAGATATACATAGGTACATGAAGATAATAACTATTAAATACTTTAAAAAAATGATACGATTAGCAGTTTTATTGTTCTGGGTTCGGTTTGCAGTCATATATCAAGAGCTATTCACTTATTCATACTTTTTGAAATATATTGCTTGCACTTGTAAACTCAAGGTATTGGTAAGTAATACAATCAAGATTTGACAGACAAAACTTTTCAAAATTCATTAAAGTATACTTAAGATATCCTTGTTTTTCAACCTGCACTCTACCGGCTTAAATAGCATTAAAAAAAAATTATTATTATTTATATTCTGTCTGCTGAATTCATTTGTGAAACCACTATTCAATCGAAAATCTACACGTATTTTATGAATACAATCAGAAACAGGTGCTTTCTAAGACATATTAAAAATGACTTCAATGATTTTTATTCATGTATATTTTTACTTTTTTTTTTTTGTTCCACATAAAACTCGGTGAGATTTTTATGTTAATGCCAATTCAATTTAATTTTATGTTGAATGATGTGATAAATATATGACAAAGTTTTTCTTTGTAATATAAATTTATTTTTTTTGTATTTTTATTTTTTTTTCTGTTTCCAATTAAATTGCACATTAAATTCGAAAGTGTAGAGAAGGATAACTGAAGAAGTATAAAAGGTATTAAAATAATAAAAAAAAAAAAAAAAATTGTTTGTTGATTTTAATGGTAAAAAAAATTTAAAATTGACTTTCTGGACCGATTTTATGATACAATTTTTATTGCCAATAATGATGAAGGTAGTACTTAAAAATCTTGTAAAGTGTCAATCATTAATTGAACTTAAGATTTATATATTTTATAAGCGCATTCGTATAAGGTACAATCATAGGACGAAAAAAATAAAAATAAGAAGAAGATAATTTCAGATATTTTAATCCAATTTACCGGATTTTAATAGATAGATATATTTTTTATTTTTTCGACTATATTATATTGCTGAATGTGAAAAGAAACGTATTTATTTAAAATAAACTAAAATTTTTATTTTTAACATTTCTTTATTATGCTATCAATTACGAATGCATATTATAATATATTACAAGCGATAAACTGAATTAAATTACATTTTGGTATTGTAAAAATATCTAGAATATGCTCAGTCGATGGACTAGAGCCTTGAAACGAGTTGCGAAAATTAAGAAAGGAATAGCTAAAAATTCGATTATATTTTTGTCTTCTCAATCGCAATTATAAAGTATTTATCGAGTGAAACTGTCAAAAATCTAACTAAATTTTATTTTTTTAATTTTAAAAAAACTTATGAACAGTTTTTCAAATAATTTTATCTAACTCTGTTTGCAGATCTTTAGTGTGTCTTTGATACAGAAAAATCAACTTGGTCTTTACATTTATTTCCTATTAAGAATATTATTTTGAATGGTTCGTCTTGTTCATAATTTGTTCTATTGATAGAAAAAGATAATTTTAGAACTAATTAATATAGGATAGAGATAATATTTTAAAGGATTTAACCATGAAAGGTGGTGCCGCCGAACGTAACGCAGGACTTAATAGGTTTAATACGAACAAAATACAGCAGATGATAAGCCTGTCGAAGAGTTGTATTATAAATTAATTTTGAGAATATAACGATGAATTTATAATAAAACTTAGAATGGAATTAGTTTTGCTTATTTAAAAACTGTCACAGTCAAGTTTAAAAGTTAATTTTTTGTTGTAAAATTCTCTCAGGTCTTTGATAGGGGTTACTTCTCTAATATTAATGTCCATACATTTTCTGAAATTAAGGTCTTGTGTAATCTTGTTGTTATATTAAATATTTATAGGTTGGTATATACATATGTAAACAATTTTTCTGAACAACATCGACATAGTGTGTTTGCACATAATTTATAAAAATATTGACAGTAATATCTATTGTTTAATTAATCATTATAATAATGTGCACCAATTGAATAATAATTTTTTTTTGCTTTTATACATATACATATAAATAAAATAAATGAAACATAACTGTTTAGTTAGTATGGTTAAAAAATAAATATAATAAATATATTTTTGTTTAAATTTGTTTTTTGTTGCAGCCAGGTACTTAAAAATGATTTTTGTTTTTTTGTTGACAACAAATATTGAATGTTATTTTTTTTGTTTTGTTTTATTCAAATATTTTTTTGTGTATTTTCTTTAGAAATTGAAATTATTTAAAAACAAAAAAAAATAAAATAAAAATGTTCACACTATGTGAGTGTATTTAACAAAATTGAAAGAAATTGTATAAATAAAAAATCAAACGAAAATCGGGTTGACAAATGAATTGATGAAAAATAAGTTGATGATGTGATTTATTTCACTTTTTTTTTTTTCTTGGGTATGATGACCCGATGACAACACTCATTTGTGAATATATAGTATTTGCATGCTATTACATAATATAATTTTTTGGCATTTTTTTGTTCGATTTTAATCAAAAATGAGAAACGCATCCGTTTGTCCGTCAGTTCTCCAAACAAACGCTTCTAGTACTCAATCGATTTTAATTCTTTAAATGCCAAAAATATGTGTAATATTGTTCATTGAGGTTGTATATGATTTTGGATTTGGGAGTTAGACGCATGCAATCTGTCAAGGGTCTAAATAATTTCCAAATAAATATTTTATATTTTTGAAAACTTTTAATGGATTCGATCAAAAAATAGTATGTTTGGTAGATAGTTGTCAATTAGAGCCCGATTTGGACCCCGATTATTTCCAAGGATTGGGACTAGGCTGTGGATGTCAATAAAACTTTTTATATTTGGTATATGATATTGATATACGGATGGAACCTTATAAATATCTTAAGCCCCTGGTTGTTGAAAACGGGCTTCATACTTTATTTATATTTAATTTTTAAAATTAATTTTTTTTTGACAATTAAATTACTTATGGTCTGTAGTAAAGTTAGGTCAATATTTAGAATGTTTTTCGGTCTATCCACATTCACATTCACATGAACAAAACTACAAAAGGAAATCTACGCTAGATATCGCTTTCAAATTTATATCTTGAGTTGTTCTTGAAGAAGCAAAGACTGGTACACCTGGTATAATATTACATAACATATATAAAACTGAAATTTTATATAACCACAATTTCTATCTATGTTAATATACAGCTATAATGTTGGTCAAAAAACCGTTTCGTTTTCATATGATATAGCTACAAGATTCTTATCTGAAGTGTAAACCTTTTTTCCCGTGAAATTATGTTTAAATTATAATAACATATAAATTACATTAATATGCTTTAATTTTTATTTATTTATTTAGTTTTTTTTTGGAACAAAGAAAAAACAAAAGACTTTAAATTTTTAACATGCAATTTAAGAACTTAAAAAGTAAACAGATTATGCTAATTAATTCAGAATATTTTTAAAAATATTTTTTTATAAATTTTATTTAATGTTTTTTTTTTAGATATTTTTTCACATTTCTCAGTTGAATACCAATAATATTTATTCTAAATGAAATATGAGATCATTGATTTTAGTTTTCAAGAAATATATATATGTAAATGATGGACACTGTAATTCATAACACCAAACTATGTGAATATTAATTAAAAACAGTTCCTAATGAAAGTAAGCAATAAAAATTGTATATTAAAGAAAAGAGATAAATTTGAAAAGAGAAGCCGAAATCATTAATTATAAATTTTATTTTATTAATTATAAATTTAACAAATGATTAAAAATAATTATTATAATATTAGCGCTGCTGTATATCGACAGATTTTATATTATCGAAATTCTAAAAATGTCTGCAAACTAGTTCGAAGCATAAAAATAATGTTTTAATTAAAAAAAAAAAAAATCGATTTTATTGATTTAACATTAATTATTTTCTTTTTCATGCTGAGATTTAAAGTATAATTTATTTTTTTTTATTTTTTATTCGCATGTTTAAAGTTTTAATGTTTTAATGATTTTGTGTTACATTTTTATTTAAATTTCATGTGTTAATTAGTTAAACTTAATTTTTATAAATATGTTAATGGTAATTTAAAGAAAAAATGGATCTTTACATGGAATAAATTACCAATTGAAGTTAATTCAACATTTAAATTAAATAGTTTGTACAGAAAATTTTTGCTTCACTAAGTTCACAAGGATTGGTACATGAATAAACAATTATTAGAGATTCCTTCGCTTGTATGTAAATTATTGAGTTTTGGTTGAGAAACTTAAAAAATTGTATTCTCAAATTTCATTCGTTTTGTAATTGGAATAGAAGATGTCTCAAGTTTTGCATTCACCTACTGAACAAAAAAAAAAACAATATTTTGCTTGCCTTAAAATTATTTATATTATTTAATTTATTCTTTTATTATCATATTATTAAAAGATTTGGTGCCTTAAATGTCATTCTTAACCATTTTGCCTATAAATAAATACCTTAATCCCGTTGGAGCTTTAAATAAAAGTATTTTTCGTAATTTATTTTTTACACAAAAACATAAAATCAAAAAAAAATCACAATCTAATAAACACACAAGGTCAATTGGGACAAACTTTTTTATGCACCCATGAAGAATTTCTAGATTATGCAGTTTAAAATAATATGAATTCTTGTCTTATGGAATAGAAATAATTAGCGAATTATTTTATTATTATTCCTTATAACATAACATCATATACCAACTTTATTTAACTGAAATTCAATTGGCTCGCCTACATTTTCCCATAACATAATATAAAATTTATTGTACAAAATGGTACACCATATTATGTTCATTCGATTTAATGTATACACGGAAAGTTTAGATATAATATATAAAGAAAAAAAAAAAAGTTTCATTAAAACTACCGCGTTATGTTAGAATTGTAAAAAAAAAAAAGAAATAACACATTTTCTATATGCTTAAAAAGGCTCTGAAATTTATGCACACAAACGCTTCAACGTCACACTCATATTTCGTCAAAATTCCCAGATGTGATAGAACCAGCTTTGGAGATACGTTTTCATTTCGCACCTCGAGTATGTGGAATGCTCTCCCATTAAAGTTGTTCCCTATAGCTGGGGGACGCTCGATTTTGCCGCTTTAAGAAAAGTGTAAATGATTACCTACTATCTGTCCCACTTTTTAATCCTGTCTAAACTTCCTGTCCTCATTACCAAATCCATACTTAACCATACATAATCAATTTTCATAAATTTTTAAGGACGAAATAAATTATAACTTTCCATGTTCTTTTGTTCATAACAATTTTTAAAAATGTGTTTATATTATTTTGATTGAAAGGAAAAGTTTCCATATCTCTTTAAATCATATCACAAGAAATATAATGGATCGGTCTTGATTTCAGGATTATTTCAGAAAAATAAAAATAAAGTACAAAGCAAAGATAGTTTAATTAGAATGTCTTGTCAGTTTCCAATATTTTGACAAAATATTGATTAACTATTAAAAATTTTGTTTTGGTAATACCGACGGATTATTATGTATTTTAGTTCGATCGTAAGACCGTTCTAAAATACTAATCTTAAATTGTATTTTGATTCAATTCAGAGAGTTTTAAAGAATATTATTTTCGACATGCACCTTTCGGTCCAAAGTTTTCAAGTTATTAAATAAAATATTCTTAGTCTGATACTATAATTCATATTAAACTCAGATTATGATCATATTTTGATTAATTGACAATATTATTAGATTATTACAATATTTTGTAGTTTGAGCATAACATCTAATAATATTCAAACGCCCTATAAAATTTTTATTTTTTTTTATTTCTATGCTTTATGTATATATTATAAATATATATTTTTAAAATCTGTTATGCTTTGTACAATATAATAGTCCACTATGTATTACAGCAAAGCCTAATTTAATAAAACTGATGTTGTTTTTTTTTTTCTAATTTATAAATTAAATGGCGAAACTATTTTTTTAAAAAGTATCTTGCATTTTTTGTTGAAAATTTTTTTATACAGTTTTTGATCATTGTAATATTATGGTCAATGGAAAAAAAAAAAAAACAAAAATGATTTCTATTAAAAACGCTATCGTTTTTCTTCATTCATTCAGACAAATAAGAGTAGATATTAAAAAATAAAAATATTAATAAATTTTAAATTAAAAGTTAATAAAAAAAAGGCACATTGGAGATCGTTAAGCCGGATTTAGCTTTTGCTTTATAAACAACTTATCCAGCATTTTTAGAAAAATAGAATATTATTTTAGACCACAGATTTTCAATATGATTAAGATCTGAGAAGTTTCCAGGCCAATCTGAACGAACATTTGTTCTTGTCCGTGCTAAATTTTTTTACAGACTTATTAATGAAACGTAAGCCGGCATTAATGTTTTGCATTTCATGCTCCTGAACAATACATTTTTAACGTTTAATAACTTTTTTATTAGTCTTCTACAGTTCTATAGCTCGGTGATTTTTCATGTTATTTCTAATTCCTTTCTTTGTTTTTTTTGAAATATAATAGATTGCTGAACAATCTTTGTTTTTGCTCACTTGGAACAAATTTAACAACTACCAACAGGATTTTTGTTGAAAAATAAACACAAGTATACATCCATTTGGCAACCTGTAATAATTCATTAAAACCCAAACTACGGGTAGAGAAGTTTTTATTTAAATTTCAATGACGGCTCCCAAATACTTAAACCTAATTTGAAAAAGCAATGCTTGTGAACACCTATTTAAATTCATATTTCTTGTTTAAGTTATTTTAAACAAATATTAATAGTTTTTGTTTTCTGTTAAAAATGTAGAAAGCTGATTTTGATATTATAACCCTTTAAATTGGATAAAATAAATAATATTATAAAAAAGTATTTCCATTAATTATACCAAATTTATTCTAAAACCCTTTTTTGTTTTACATTGCGCATATAACTATCTAATAAAAAGGAATGAGTAAACGTAATTTTTGTGTAAAGTATAGTTGTGAAAATAATTTTTAACTTTCAAAGAGGGATATATTTTATTTAAACAAATTTAACACAAATTATTCAAAAAATATACTACTCTTATATATAACTTTTTTTTTAAACTTTTACGATATGCCTTTTTTTTTCATTTTAAAGAGTAAATAACTTCCAATACAACAAAAAACATTTGCATAACATTTAATTCAGAGGTTTTTCCTCTCTTTTATTTTTGATATTATTTCTTGTATTTACGATAAAAAATACCAACTTTTCAATTAACATTAATTTTGAGACAATATTATATTTTATATTTGGAAATTCTGTAAAAGAACTGCTCTTTAACAGTGGTGTTGCTATGAATCCAGTTGAACATCCTCACGGTGGTGGTAACCATTAACATATTGGTAAAGCTTCTACAGTTGAAAGAGGAACATCCGCCGGTCGTAAAGTCGGTCTTATTGCTGCTCGTCGTACTGGTAGAATTCGTGGTGGTAAAGGAGAAACTAAGAAGGAAGCTTAATAAACCAATTAAGTTTCTTATAATTATTTTAAATATACTTTGGAATTCAGTTTTATTTTGAATTTCAGAGTTTTGATGATTTTCTTTTCTTTTATGTATATTCCAAAATTAAATTGGTTTTGTTATCGATCTTAAAGAAAATCTTTTATAAAAATTAATATAAATAAAATTAATATTTTTATAAATTTCAATTATAATACATTTGCCACAGGATATCACTATTATCATATTAAGTATTATTCTTTAGCCCTTTCAATAGTGTACCTACCAAGAATTTGAAATGCGAATCTAACCCTGTATTCGGTTGCTGGACAGTTAATTCGAGTATTATAGATATAGAATATACTTTTATATATGCGATATCACAATAGATTATAGACCCAGAATTCAAAACAAAATAAATATTATTTCCATATATGTAGTTAGCACCGTTGTGCAAATAATTGCTTTATAAAATCATCCGCTTCTTCATTCAGCTACTGTTTGCATACATTTAATATTTAAAATTATTTATTTACATTAAAATAGGTTTTTAATTTTCTTATACCTATATTTTCTTTGCATGCTTATTATAAACATTATAATGTAATTATCATATTCGCACGTATAAAATAACAGCATAAAATATTATTTACATTTCTAACTTTTGTTAATTTTAATTTCTTGTGCGAGTAATAATATTTTAGAATTTTATTGTTAAAAAAAATAAAAATAAACATTGAAAAAAAGAAAAAGAAATTGCGTTTTTCAAATAAAAAATACATAAAAAAATTCCGCTTAGATCTAAAAGAGATATACAGTGATATGATGTGTAAATAAATTGTGTATACAGTAAAACTCTAGAAAAATAGTTTTTGATTATTACTTATTCCTAGAATGGTGTCAAAGCGATATTATTTTTGCACAAATGTTCTTAATATTAACTACATATAGACAATCTTAATATTTAGAGACTTCGAACCGAATTGATCATTTAGTTTTCGCTGTTTTAGAATAAAAATATATTTATTTTAAATTTAAATATATATTTGACCATAAGGTCCTCCTGCTATGATAATATTTAGCTCAATAATGGAAATATATATATAATATGTATTTTTTTTTTTTTATTAAAAGGAGAATAAATTTTCAAAAACAAAAAAAATTAAAAATAAAAAATTATTTATAAAATAAATTCATGAAATATGAATATGCATAACTTAAAAAAAAAAATAAAATAAAACAATATTAAAACAACATAGTATTATTATTCAAAAATCACGATCTAAATATTTTCTCATGTCTTGTCGACTTGAGGACAAGTCATTTTTAAAACTTAAAAAAAAAAAAAAAATTGAATTCACATAAAATTTTATAGCAAAAAAATAAAATTAGCCATTTCCTTCTTGCATAGATATATAGGATTTTACTATTTTTGAATAAAGAAATAAAATTTTATGTAAGAAATAAAAGAAAAGTTGTTGCACTTAAAACAACAGACTACACATTATTTCTTTTCCAAAAAAAATTTTTTATTTTTTTTTTTAATATTGTTCAATATTGCTACATGAAATAAGTACATGAAATTTTGAATGATTCAAAATTTCGTGTTTTTTAGTTTTTCCTAAACTAAGGCATTGTCCTAATATTGGAACATAAAAATCATTTATATTTCACATCATTCAAGTCAGCACGATTGGTACTTAATTTATTATTAAATTATTATAATACTTCAAATGGCACTCTAATTTAACGTGGAAGCTCGAGCCTCGGCAAATGAAAGAAAACTAATAATAAAATTTGATTTTTAATAAAACTACACAATTTGGAAATTTCAATTAAATCCTTTTGGAATAAAGAAACAAGTAAAATCGAAAAGGAAAGCTATACTTAAATCAACACAATTTTAAATACAATGCTTTAAAAATCAATAAAGGTCCTGATCCTGAAATAAATATTTTTAATTTTTTTATTTTAACCTTTAAGTCCTTTTATCCTTATTCTTAAAATTTTTATAAAATTAACTGAAACTTATACTTATTCAATTTTTCAGTTTTTATGGCTTTCAGAAAACATTGGGAGCAATGACTTTCTATGTAAAATATAATTTATAAACATACTGTTAGTATAATTTGGTGCGAACCAAGTCTAAAATAATAATGAAAAAGAAATGTTATATAATGAAAAATATTAGTTTCTTTCTAATAATATTGCTGTAAGTCACTTTTTTTTTAAATCAGAAAGAAGAAATAAAATCTCAAATGACTTTAACTATTCACATAAGAATTTCAGTTGAAATGACCAGTAATAATAATGGTGTGAAAATATTTTCAGATTACGTTTATATAACCATATATATATATAATATATTTAATATTCCTTTTCTATAAAGCTAAATATTCACAAATGAACAATATTTCATAAATGAACACCAAAATTCAATTAATTTAACATGACATTTAATCTAAACAGATTATCTTCTAACACTAAAGCAATTAAAAATTGTTCAATCAAGATATTGCTTAAGATTTTTTTTTTTTGTTTTTTCAGTAAAATTTTACTGGGATAAAATAATAATGTGTGTGTGTATATATGAAATTTGACACCTTGTCTCATACAAAATCAGAAAAAAAAAAGAAACAAATTTTGCTATTGATTTATGGCGCTTTTCATATCATATTTTCTTGGAATCAATGCAAAAAATTTCTAAAAGCTATATATTTTATCTCTAACTTTGTTGTTGAATATAAAAGGTATTAAATATGATGTAAACATAATATTTAGAGCGGCTACTTGAAAACATAAGATATAACATTTATATGCTCCAGTCCAAATTATTAGAAATATACTTTATGAAATGCCAGCTATTATCAAAAGTGAAAGCAAAAGTATTAAGACAGGCAATTTTTTCGTTAAAACTAAAAATTAAAAATGATGTTGTTGCAAACTTTTATAAATTTTTAAATTCTCAAAACTTCAAAATTTGAGGAATTAATGTAGCAAATTCATGTTAGAAACTTGGGAGCAGATTAATCATTCTTTTTGAGAAACGATTTTTTATTATTTATTCATAAGTTTATACTTATAGTTTATTTTATTAATTCCAATAAGTTTTGTTAAAACAATTTCATCTCTGTGCCTATATATATTTATTTCTTTTGTCTATATACATATTATATAAAATTTTTTTTATATGAAAATATTTTTAAAAAATTCTTTAGACATAACATTGATAGAGCATATATGCATTACAGTCGTTTTGGTTAAATGGATGGCGTCTATTTTATAAAAGACTTTTTTTTATTTCGTTACAAGTATGTGGCTTACTTGTCCGCCGTTTCATGGTGGTGCCGATATCATAAATTGTTGTTGGTGATGTTTTTAATCAAATACCAGATAATAATAATAATATAAATAAAACAAAGAATAATTCAATTAAGGATTTTTTAAACATATTATTCTGGTATGAGGCAATAACGTGAACAAAATTTTTTATTAGATATGAATTAAAAGTATAATTTTTTTTTTTTAAGCAATGAATTTGAAATAATTAGTTGTGTTATTAGTAATAATAGCAGGTAATTTGTCAATTGTTGACATTTTCATCGCATAAAAAATATTTTATTTTTAATATTATTGTTAAAAATTTAATTTTTATTTATATCTCTTCTAATTCTTAGTTTTAGAAATTAGAAGACGATTAAGCATCACAACAAGCCAAAAACAAAATACTTGCGAATCTTAATTAGAAAAAAAAAAACTTAAATATACAATTTCTTTATATTTTTGAGCCGAAGATTTAAAATAAGTAAATTATATTTTGTCTTATCTTATATAATAAAATTAATGAAAATAAATGAAAAAAACAAAATAATAAATATTGGTTTTATCTTGTACTTCATAAAATGTATTAATATTTTAATAAAATTAAAAACCAGCATGCAATAGAACTATTAAATTTAATTATTTTAAGAATTTTTTTTTAATATACTTAAAAGAAAAAGTTTTATATTATTTTTCCTCTGTCTATATCTTATATCTGTTAAACCTTTTCTAACCTTTTATGTTATGAGCGACTTCGGTTCGGCATAAATAGTTATTTAAAAAAAAAAATTAAAGCGATTCTAGGTAAGAATTATAAGGTAATTCTGCAAGCTTTAACAATAATTATACATAGTGTTAATGAATTAAAATATATTTTTTATTTTTTCTTTAATTAAATGTTCTTAGGAACTAATACGCGCTTAAATAAATTTTTTTTTTTATGTACTTTTTCACAATTTTTATACAAAAATCGGCAAATCACTTTAATTTCTATTTTATGTATAAAAATAAATAAGAAAACAAATTAAAATGGTCTACGGTGATGTATTTTACCTTGTGTTCAATTAATCTTTATGCTCTATACTACTCACTATTATGGTAACTCTAATAATATAATAATCTTTTAAGGAAGTAAATGTTTCGTGCCAATTGAATATTTTTCCTAAATAGTTTTTCAATAAAAATAAATAAATAAAAAAAAAAAAATTATGTATTTATTTTATTATTTTTCTTTTCTAATTTCTTATGTTGTTATTTATTTTTCATTTATTATTGTTTTTTTTTTTTTTTGTTTAATAGTTTATTTCAAGAAGATACTGTAATTGGGTTTTTTTTTTCTTAACAGGGAAAAAGGAAAATATATATATCTGAAAGTAAATGAAAATCAGTATCCACAAGTTTTAATGAAATTATTTTCTGTTGCACGCGCGTTTGCATTAAATTTTACAAATGTTTTTATTTTGTTTATTTTATTTTTTTTTTTTTTTTTGTGTAAAATGCTGTTTAAATTTAATTTTTTTTTTTATTTTTTAAGAAAATCAGAAGTAAAAAATAAGTATTTAGTTTGGGATATTTTATTAAATTAAATGTTTTTATTTATAATATTGAACCCATAAATACATAGAAATAGATATACATAATATATGTACGTATATGTTAAAACTATGTAAAAGAGTTAAAGTTTTTGTTTTTTATAACGAACTTTATTTTTATATAGAAAATTTTTCTTATCAAATTCACACAATCAGAATTTGTAAGAATTGCATGTTAATTTATGTAAGTCTTAAGTTGAATTTTATAAATATTTGTTTCATTATATATTTAAGAAAATAAAAGTTAAATTGAAAAATTTTTTAGAGAGGATAAAATGTTTTTGAAGCTGGAAAATTTGTTTCCTCAGGACTTTTTGGCTTTAAATTGGCAATAAGATAAGGAACTATGTATCAATATAATGTAATGCTACATTATAATGTTCAGTTGTCATAAAATGACATACAAGAACGAATGATATTTAGTTATAGAGAGCAATAAATAATTATAGTTCCATCTGTATAGAACTGTTCTATCAATTTCATTATAACAGACGATTGAACACACTGTAAAAACGGACGGTTGCGGTAACTCTATTTTCTGTATATCTTTTGCTATTTCTATAAGTCAGGACGAACTATTGATCTAGTCATAGCAAAGAAAAGAACTTGGTATTTTTATTTTTTAATATATCTGTTCGTATATAAATTATAGCAATAATCGACATAAGTCTATCAAAAAATAAAAAAAAAAAAAAACTGTAATTTTATAGTAACAACTTAATTTGCTATATATTTTTAGACCAGTTATTATATTATATATTTAATAATAAATGCAAGAACACATTTTAACAGAAAATAACGTTTGTTTTACTTCTAACCTTTCTTGTTTATAGCTTGTATATTTTTATAGTCTTTTTAGCTAGTCTGCAAATTGAATTATGAACTAAATATAATGATTATAAAAAGATATAAATTTATATTGATGTATAACTATAATCTAGTCAAAAGAGTTCACCTATTAAACCACTTTCCATTGACTATTAAATGCATATAAATTTTGTGTTGACAAATGATTTAATATGAAAAATATACTTAATATTCAAATTTTATACTAAAAACCAAACCTATAAAATCATTTTTTATCCTTTTAAAAATATATTATATTATATTTTATTATAATATTATAATAATACTCTATTAAAAAATTTATATGGTGGGTAATAAATTTTAAAATTTCGCTTTCATTTTCACTATTCTTTTTTTTTTTTTTCAACTATAATATTGTGAAGGTTTTTTTTTTTTGTTGTTAAAGGAAAATACATATTTAATAAGGGTATTATTTGTGAACAAACTAGTATGCAGAACTCACTAATTGCTTAAAAATTGTTCAATAAAATATAAAGTAAATTTCAACATTTTTTATTTATTTATTTATTTTTTATTTTTTTTTTCTAAAATGTTAACAATTACTTGGTTATAGTTTATTGTGAAGGAAAAAATGAAAAAAATAAAAAAAAAAATAAATAAGCGACATTAAAAAATTATAATTGATATTAACTGGGTTTATGTTTAACAAGAAAGGTGCTACTGTGCGCTTTCAAGTAACATTTAATTTTTTTTTTTTTATTAGGGTTTTTTTTTTGAAAAAGACAGGACAATAAAGAGAAATACTTATATGTACATAAAAGTTTTTGAAAACTCAACCAATTTGCGGAATAACATAAATTTTACATAAGAAGTTATGTATAACTCTGAATTTTTTTTTTCTCGTTATCAATTTAAAAATGCTACCGCAGTTCTTTCTATGTTTTCGTTTGGCTCTATGTGTTAAAATCATGATTTAATTTTTTTGATATTGAACTTATGAGCGATTTTTAATTAAAATACTTGTTTTTTTTTGTTGAAGGGAAGGGGGAAGGTCTTTTTTTTTATTAAAGTTACCAAATCACAAGGTTCGGATACTTTTTATACTATAAGAAGTATGGATTTGGTAATGAGGACAGGAAGTTTAGACGGGATTAAAAAGTGAGACAGTTAGTAGGTAATCATTTACACTCTTCTTAAAGCGGCGTAAGTCGTAAATCAAGCGTTCGCCAGCTGGCGGGAACAATTTTGATGGGAGAGCATTCCACATTCTGGAGGTGCGAATTGAAAACGAATCTCCGAAGCTCATTATTCTATCACATCTGGGAATATTAACGAAATATGGGTGTGACATTGAAGCGGTACGTGTTTGGCGTGAAAATACTTGAAGTAGAGGAACTAGGGCGTTTACTTCCAAGGAACACGCATCCGTTCCAACAATGTATTTATAAAAAATGGAACAAATAAAATTGTATTTATAAAAAATGGAGAACCTATATTACGACGGTGGTTGAGTGATGTTAATGAGTTGGTGGTTTGGTGATTATCGATCAATCTAATAGCCCTTCTCTGAACTTTATCCAGGTATTCATGATGTGTTTTAGGAGCACCAGCCCAAATATGCGAATTGTATTCTAATTTCAGTCGTATGTAGGATTTGTAAATATTTAAGTGATCAGAGGGCGAAAAGTATTGTTTACATCTTTTTAGAAAACCAATACATTTATTTCGCTACGTTTTTTGCAGTTTCGAAAATATGGACTTTCCAACTTAGATCGGAAGTTATTTTCGAGCTAGGTTTAATAATTTGAGCAAAAAAAATTTTTAAACTCCATTAAATGAGAGTCAATTAATATGACAATTTGTGCAATCAATTTTATGTAATATTGGCATATATTGACAAATGACACACATACAGTTTCGGGCATTTGAGTACATTATGGTTTTTAAACGACAATTCTTCAACAACTTTCACATATATATGTACATATAATTGAGTTATAATTTTTTACAATTTTTTATTAAAAAATGGTTAAAAAAAATGAACTAATAGAGCTTAACAAGCATTTAGATATCAGAATATATGCATATTCTCTGTTCTGTTGGTGTTACCACTATTTTCCATTGTTTAGCGACACTTGATAATATATGAAGTCACCCAAGTCGGTAATTTTCAAATAATAACTATAAAGATTGGAAAATACCTTTAAATCTTGATAATGTGCCCTGAATACTTTTCTTTATTTTTATTATTATTATTATTATTATAATTTTTTTTTTATTGTTCAAAGAATTACCAAATACAATATTAAAAAGCACAATGGCAAATTTTTTTATTTTATTTTTTTTTTTCGAAATTTTAACAAGATTTTTATTATCTATAAGTTGAAAGAACATGGGAAAAATATACATTGATTTGAAATCAGGGATATACTTAAAATATATATAATGTGAATCTGTTCAAGATAATTATAACTGTAACAGGGATATATTTAACATGTTTCTGAAACTTTTTATGATAATGAGCCGCAGATAGTTAACATTACGATTTTGATTAATTAATTAAGAAAATTTAATTTTTAAACTCGTTATCGCAATATATATACGCATTGCTACAATTAATATTTCTACTAACAGGATGGTATCACGCTGAAATATAAGTTTCAAAAAATAATTATTATATAACTAAAAAGGTAAAACGTTTCTGTCTTCGACTCTTAAAGTTTGTAGATCATTTTATCAGAGTGAGTATACAAACTTTTGACGTAAATTTTATTTTAGTTTATCAGGAAATCATTATACCTTTAGCACAGCTAATACTGCAAAGCAATTTTTAGCTACCGTAAGAACCGATTTTCTGCGTTATTTCTTATTTATTTTAAATAAAAATTATGAAAAACGAAAGATATTCATTTTATTGATTTTTTGTAAAAAGAATTTCTTAAAATTATTTTATAATTAATAAGAAAACTCAATTTATTTTTGTTTTGCTACAGAAATAATTGACTACGTCACAAAATGATTTTTTTGTTTCTTTTTCACAGAGTTTCTTTTGCATCGAAATTTGGTTTTGCTGAATTTTTGTGTCACAATCATATTATAAAAAAAACAAAAGCAGTTGTTTGCAGTTGATTTTTTTGTTTTCAGGTAAAATTAGCTGTGAACAGGTTTCAGGAACATTCATTTATTCATTTCAAATGCTTAATACAAGCGAGCGAATACAACTTAATTATAATAAAACTAAATATATATACAATCAATTTAATAATGGAAGTAAGAATATATACAAAGCAGCAGTGTTTACTATTAAATAATGTATCACTTAGTTCGAATTAATTAAAAAATTATGATAAAATTTACTTTTAAAAGAAGGACTTTCGAAAACGTATAACTGAAGAAGGAAATGATATCGGTTATAAATTTTGAATAGGGAGTTAAGTGGGCTATATTGACCATAATTGGTTCTGGAAAATTGAATACTAATGACATCAAAATTTCTAAGACTTCTTGAGGGCACATTGAAAAATAAATTAGACATTAAACAGCTACTTGTCGTTTTTCCTTCGATGACTTTATGGATAAAGCTGAACGACAAATAAGCTCTTCTATTCTCCAGACTTGGGAGATTTAGAAGTTGAAGTCTGTCAGTGTATGGAGGTAAATTTAAATTATCCTGCCAATTGAGTCGCCTTAAAGCGAAACGAAGGAAATTTTTTTGAACCGATTCCAATCTAGAGATATGAACTGCGTAGAATGGATTCCAGACTTGGCAAGAATATTCCAAAGTGGGTCGAACAAAAGAAGAATATAAAAGTTTCATAACATATGGATCATTGAATTGTTTAGATTGCCTCTTGATAAAACCAAGAACACGCAGAGCCTTACTTGTAACAAAATCGATATGTTTAACAAAATTCAACTTTTCATCCAACAAAACTCCGAGATCAGTGGTCTCTACTTCTCTTGTTAAAGAAGAAGATCCAACACTGTATTGAAAATCAAAAATGTTTTTCTTTCTAAAGAATGACATTGAGTGACACTTATTAACGTTTAAATGAAGATTGTTTGAGGTACACCAATTGCTAAATGATTCAACATCATTTTGCAAGTCAATGCAATCAGAATAACAAGATATGGACTTGAAAATTTTGGCATCATCTGCGTAAATAAGAACTTCGGATGACTTTAGTATATTTGGAAGATCATTTATAAATAAAATAAAGAAAATAGGACCAAGATGGCTACCTTGTGGGACACCACAATTCACCAAAAACGGTGCTGATAAGAAGTTATTAAAAGAAACCTGATAATAACGATTAGATAAGTAATCATAAATCCAATTAACAAAAGCTGAATGAAAACCCATTTTGTCCAATTTACAAATTAGGGTTTTGTGGCATAATTTGTCAAAGGCTTTCGAAAAATCTGTGAAAATACAGTCGACATAATTTCCGGAAAGAAATTTACTATTACAAAAAGACGTAAAGTCTAAAAGGTTAGTGGTAGTTGACTTCCCACGAACGAAACCATGTTGTCTATCAGAAATAATAGGCTTGATGAAAAATTGAAGGTTGTCAGAAATAATTGACTCAAATAGTTTAGGCAAGGAAGATAGTCGGGCGATAGGCCTATAATTCTGAATATGTGCTTTATTGGATTTTTTATGAAGTGGAATAATATAGGATATTTTCCAAATATTAGGGAAGCAACATGAAGAAATAGACATATTAAATAGAATATAAAGTGGTTCAATTAATTTATCCACACATTCCATCAAGAAAACGGTAGGAATACCATCTGGTCCTACTGTGTTTGATTTTTTTAATTTCTGAATATGTTTGGAGATTTCAGTTTTAGATATATACGAATTAAAATTTGAAAGAAAAGAATATGAGTTGACAGAGTCAACTTGAGGCGAACCCGAAGTAGGGACGGCCTCAAAAGAAGATTTGAAGAAATCAGCGAAGAGATTAGCAATAATATAATTATTGTCACTACTGACATCATTGTAATGAAGAGTTGTTGGATATGAAGAAGAACCTTTTTTTAAGTTAACAAAGTTCCAGAATTGTTTTGGATCTAACTTGAGATTATTTTCCAGATTTAGCAAATAGTTGGAATGGCAGTTAATAGAAAGCCTTCGAAAATCCTCCTTTATATACAAATATTGACCAAGTGTACATTCACTCCTATCACTACAATATGCTTTCCATAACATATTACGCTTGTTTCTGAGAGATCTCAACTCATCAGTATACCACGGCGGGCAGAAATTTCGAATGCGATTAGATTTGAATGGTACGTACTCAATAAACAATTTGAAAATAATAGAGTAGAATTCTTTAGTAGCCTGTTCCATGTTTTGAGAATGTAAAAAACTCCAATCTAAAAGACTGAGAGAGTTATTCATTCCCACATAATCGGCTTTACTGAAATTAAAGGAATAATTGTTTTCCAGCATTAATTCATTCGAAGAATGATCAATATCTAGACTAATAAGAAGAGAAGGATGGTGGTTTTCCTCCGGCAGCAGTGAATCTGCACAATGAGTAATTAAAATAGAAGACAAATTTATAGAAAAAACGAGATCCAATTGTTTACCATTCACATTTTTAATTGAAGAATTTTGTTCAAAATTGAGTGACAACAAATGATCAGTTAAGATGGATTCAACTGAACATGAAGAAGTAGGATATAAACAGTCGCATTCACGATCAACGAGCCAAGCAGTCGCAGACAAGTTGAAATCTCCCAAAAACAAAACTCTATCCGAGTCAGAAATAATATCACTAAAAAAATCAAGTGAGTTAATCAAGCTAAGGTGTAAATTTTTCCTAGCATCACCTGTTTTAGGTGGTAAATAAACAGATAAAATATACAAATAAAAATTGTAAAGCCTAACCTTAACACATAAAATTTCTAAATCATCAGCAGGAATCAAAATTCTCTCAGAATCAAAGCAGCCTTTCACAGCCACTGCAACTCCACCACCAACTGTAGTTGCATCACTACCCTGATGACGATCGCGTCTGTATAGATTATATGACGGAGAAACCATTTCCGAGTCAGTAAAATCGTTATTTAACCAAGTTTCCGTCAATATCAAAATATCATAGTCAGAATTACATGTAGAAGTGAACAAACAATTTGTTTTTGTCCTAAGACCATGCACATTTTGATAAAAAACATTTAGAAGCCTCAATTGTGGCGAGTTGTCTTTGGTTTTCGAAAATGGTTATTATTTTTTTCGCGGAATTCATGGCAAATTATATCGTCAGGCCAAAATTTTACGTCATTAATTACCTTAAAATCTTTGAACGAACAGAAAATCTTAAACGAAGCATATTCACTACAATATCTAGATCGTGTTGTCTCAATTTTCAGAT